>SJYV01052562.1:0-18574 GCA_006410875.1 Neotragus pygmaeus | reverse complement strand
TTTTTTTCCATTTTATAAAGACATCAGTTATACTGAATCAGGGCCCATCCTAGTAACGTTATTTTAGCTTGACTACTTCTGTGAAGACACAAATAGAGAATGAGCCCACATTCTGATGTTTAGGACTTCAACATAGAAATTTTTAGAGAACAGAATTAAACACATAATTTCTTTGAAAACGAATTTCATTCTTCTTATTAGCAAAATTATCCTATAAAATTTATTTTTATTTGAATATCAGTCATTATAGTTTGTGTAAATGGATTATATATTAGTTCTACTCATTTGCTCACCAATCTATGTGGTGAGTCAGATTTTAGTTTCTCTATGTGTCAGTTTATCCAGATATGCATCCTCCATTTGTAGGAAAGAATTGAACACGTGGCTGGAAGGTTTTGTGGAGAAGACTCAGTAGGCTAATTGTTCCTTTATGTTCAGCCCTTTTTCCTGATTTAAACTCAACTTCTCCAGCTTTCCAACTACTGTACTTGGGGTTTGTAATTCTCAATATCTTCTTAGGTTCTTATGTATAAATCATATTCACAATTAGTAATCAAAAATAATTTTTGCTTCCCATTCGAGGTTGTTTACCATCTATCCATCTACTTCTTCTGTCCATCTTGTCTGTTTTACTTTGAGTCCGATTAAGTGTTCAGTGAAGAAAACTGAGATTAGGGGTGTACAGAAATGGCCAAGCCCTCATTCTCAGTCATTGTTTAGGGGCAGCCTGGAAATAACAAGGTTTCAGTGTAAATGCTGAGACAGATCCTAAAGACAGTGTAGCTGAAGGTTGTAGGCTAACTGCACTCCCTGAAGTTGAATGGCAAGTTCTTTTTTGAAGGTATATTTGAAAAATACAACCCCATAGTTGATGCAGTTCACTTCATAGTGCTTCTTAGAATGACTTTTTAAAAAATTATTTCTTTATAATTTTTAAAGAAGTTTTCAATTCACGGAAAAATTAAAGGGAATGTAAAGAGATATCCCACTTACATCCTACCATAATATATGCATATAGTAGTGAACTCAGGTCCAGTTGCCAGCTGCTCTTAAATCAATACGCAAGGGGAAATTGTTGATAGAAGGGAAAGTTGCTTTTAATCAGAATGTCGGCAAACTTGGAACATTGTGGACTCATTGTCCTCCAAAAACTGTTTGCAAAGATTCTGCTCAGCCATGAATTTTCTGAACGGAGAAAGTGAAGTAATCTCTGTTAATCTTTGAGATGGGGGTCAGAGTCATCACGATCCGCCAGTGCATGCAGGCTTGTTGACTTCTTGTGATCTTTCTTTATATGCCATCTTGTTCACACAGTTTATTCACACAATTTGATTGCAAGGTTACTGAAGGGGAAGCTAGGAAACAGATCGATCATCTGTTAATTACTTATCCTTCATTTCCAAGTCTTTGATCTACAGAAAGAGCCAACAGATTAGGCAAGATCAAAAGATCTGAAAGGTTTGCTAAGGCCAAAAAGGAGTAGAGACTGTGTGTGGGGGGGTGGGTGATGGTGGTTGTGCCTGTTACAATAGTTACAATGTTGCTTGCCTTAAATTTGCAAGAAAAAGGGTTTCCTGCTGAGGGTGGTTTCCTGCAAAGAGCTGCTTACAAATCTCCTCCTCCTCCATTATTAGCATTCTCCCAACAGAGTGGTATATTTGTTACAACTGATGAACCAACACTGAGGCATCATAATCAAAGTACCTTATTGGCCTAAAAGCTGAGCCTCCCAAAAGAACTAGATTGTCATAAATCTCCCCAAAAGTTTTGCAGCTCTTATCACTAGTGAGAAGTCAACAGCACAACAAAACAGACATTGTCACAAAATCATCATGTCACCCATGACTTTGCTATCACATGAACAATTTGAGTATAGTTCCTCCTCTATTCCAGTTGGATTTTTGTGCTGACAGGAAACTTAGAAGATGAGGTAATCTTAAGAAGCAATGGGCACTCCTCATTGCCCTTTGTAACCGTCTATTCTAAATTGCCTCATTCTTTTGAGGGGTCCGAGTCTCTGGTGCCATACTTTTCTCAGTCAGGATTAAGGCTGTTGGGGAAGAAAAATTTTCCTCTGTCCTCTTACATTTGATGTCTGGGGACTGAAAATTAACAAATTACACATCAGTGAGAGGTAAAAGCACAATTTTGTTATGCAAATAATATGCCCTTGTTTCAGAACTGAAAGCTAGGGTTATGTTTTAATTCTTCCAATAGTACATAAACTCCTCACTGAAAATTTCTCTACAACCAACACTATAAATTCTGAAGATTTTAAGTCACAGATTTCAGGGCTGCATGCATCAAAATCTGAAGCTACTGTAGAGCCCTTGCTTGTTTTAGTTCAGTTCAGTTCAGTTCAGTTCAGTTCAATCACTCAGTCATATTGGACTCTTTGTGATGCCATGGACTACAGCACGCCAGGCTTCCCTGTCCATCACCAACTTCCAAGCTGACTCAAACCCACGTCCATTGAGTCAATGATGCCATCTACTATCTCACTGTCTGTTGCCCCTTTCTCTGCCCGCCTTCAATCTTTCCCAGCATCAGGGTCTTTTCCAGTGAGTTACTTCTTCCCTTCAGGTGGCCAATATCTTGGAGTTTCAGCTTCAACATCAGTCCTTCCAATGAATATTCAGGGCTGATTTACTTTAGGATGGACTAGTTTGATCTCTTTCCTGTCCAAGGGATTCTCAAGAGTCTTCCCCACACCACAGTTCAAAAGCATCAATTCTTCAGTACTCAGCTTTCTTTATAGTCCAGCTCTTACATCCATACATGACTTCTGGAAATACCATAGCTGGACTGGATGGAACTTGTTGCAAAGTAATGTCTCTGCTTTTTAATATGCTGTCTAGGTTGATCATAACTTTCCCTCCAAGGAGCAAGGGTCTTTTAATTTCATGGCTGCAGTCACCATCTGCAGTGATTTTGGAAGCCCCCAAAATAAAGTCTTTCACTGTTTCCATTGTTTCCCTTTCTATTTGCCATGAAGTAGTGGTACAAGATGTAATGATTTTAGTTTTCTGAATGTTGAGCTTTAAGCCAACTTTTTCACTCTCCCCTTACACTTTCATCAAGAGAATCTTTAGTTCTTTTTTTTCTGCTGTAATTGTGGTGTCATCTGCACATCTGTGGTTATTGATATTTCTCCTGGCAATCTTGATTCCAGCTTGTGCTTCATCCAGTCCAGCATTTCTTATGATGTACTTTGTATATAAGTTAAATAAGCAGGGTGACAATATACAGCCTTGATATGCTAATTTTCTGATTTGGAACCAATCTGTGGTTCTATGTCCAGTTCTACTGTAGCTTCTTGGCCTGCGTACAGATGCCTCAGGAGGCAGGTATGGNTACTTTGTATATAAGTTAAATAAGCAGGGTGACAATATACAGCCTTGATATGCTAATTTTCTGATTTGGAACCAATCTGTGGTTCTATGTCCAGTTCTACTGTAGCTTCTTGGCCTGCGTACAGATGCCTCAGGAGGCAGGTATGGTGGTCAGATGTTCCCATCTCTTTAAGAATGTTCCACAGTTTGGTTTTGCTCCACACAGTCAAAGGCTTTGGTATAATCAATAAAGCAGAAATAGATGCTTTTCTGGAACTCTCTTGCTTTTTTGATGATCCAATGGATGATGGCAATTTGATCTCTGGTTTCCCTGCCTTTTCTAAAACCAGCTAGAACATCTGGAAATTCATGGTTCATGTACTATTTAAGCCTGTTTTGGAGATTTTTGAGAATTATTTTGCTAGCGTGAGACATGAGTACAATTGTGTTGTAGTTTGAGCATTCTATGGCATTGCCTTTCTTTGGGATTGGAATGAAAATTGACATTTTCCAGTCCTGTGGCCACTGCTGCATTTTCCAAATTTGCTGGCGTATTGAGTGCAGCACTTTCACAGNTGAGTACAATTGTGTTGTAGTTTGAGCATTCTATGGCATTGCCTTTCTTTGGGATTGGAATGAAAATTGACATTTTCCAGTCCTGTGGCCACTGCTGCATTTTCCAAATTTGCTGGCGTATTGAGTGCAGCACTTTCACAGCATCATCTTCCAGGATTTGAAATAGCTCAACTGGAATTCTACCACCTCCACAAGCTTTGTTCGTAGCGATGCTTCCTAAGGCCAACTTTACTACACATTCCACCTTGTTTGGCTCTAGGTGAGTGATCACATCATCGTAATTTTCTGGGTCATGAAGATCTTTTTTGTGTAGTTTTTCTGTGTATTCTTGCCAATTCTTCTTAATATCTTGTGCTCTGTCAGGTCCATACTATTTCCATCCTTTACTGAGCCCATCTTTGCATGAAATGTTCCTTTGGTGTCTCTAATTTTCTTGAAGAGATCTCTAGTCTTACCCATTCTATTGTTTTCCTATATTTCTTTACATTGATCACTAAGGAAAGCTTTTTTCTCTCCTTGCTATTCTTTCGAGCTCTGCATTCAGATGAATACATCTTTCCTTTTCTCCGTTGCCTTTCACTTGTCTTTTTACAGCTATTTGTAAGGACTCCTCAGACAAGCATTTTGCCTTTTTGCTTATTTTTTTTTCTTCTTGAGGATGGTTTTGATCACTGCCTACTGTACAATGTCACTTCCATCTATAGCTCTTCAGGCACTCTATCAGTTCTAATATCTTGAATCTATTTCTCACTTCCAGTGTATAATCATAAGGGATGTGATTTAGGTTATACCTGAATGGTCTACTGGTTTTCCCTACTTTCTTCATTTTAAGTCTGAATTTGGTAATAAGAAAGAAATTCATGATTTGACCCACAGTTCCTATTCAAATCTTTGGATTTATTTTCATTAAATATATGGGCTGGTGATTTATTCTTAGGTGAGAGAAATGACTTACCTGCTATAGTGGTCCCTTGTTATAGCAGAAAGTTCAAATTGTAGCTGTATACCTTTTAGTTTTGAGGGAATTCACCTGGTATGACCCCTTCCCTAGATCCCTAAAAAATTTACTGAAGGGATTGTTCTCTGATTCTTCATAAATTTTGCTTCTACCTTCTAGAGCACATGGCTGTTACTGAAACCTACAATGTGTTAACCTTCTCCTATTTAGTTTCCCTGTCTGCAGGTATCTTGAGATAATGAATTTCTTTAATGCTTTTCAGGATATTCAGATAGCTCAATTTTCTTAAGACTATATTATGGCAGAAAATGAGAACATTAACATAGACCTGGAACAAATTATGTTTTTTGCCATCCCATGTGAATTTGAACTGTTTCTGATCTTTCTTTCTTTTTTTCTTTTTTTGGGATGGTGGTATATGAAATAATACATTTGATAGATCAATGAAGGTATATTATATACCTGAATTTTCAATCTGTTCTTGCAAAAATTCTATCTCATAGATGGTGGGCACAACTGTGTCTATGGCTTGCTTGAGCCTGTGGTATTCTATAGTTCTTGTGTTAAGACCTGCCTGAACTATACAACATATATGTGATTTGTATGAACGAATACTACTCCCACCCCCTTTAGATTTTTAAGCTATCATTAGTCTCTNATGGCTTGCTTGAGCCTGTGGTATTCTATAGTTCTTGTGTTAAGACCTGCCTGAACTATACAACATATATGTGATTTGTATGAACGAATACTACTCCCACCCCCTTTAGATTTTTAAGCTATCATTAGTCTCTTCTATTTCCCCAGATATAATGATGATGCCGTGATTTACTACAGAGGTTTTCCTGCTGTACTAGCCTTTGGCCATTAGTCCAAAGACTTTTATGGGTGTTATCCCAACTTCCAAGTATATAGGTTTCAATTATACACACATGGCTTTGACAAGGTGGCTTCCCCACTGGTACTAATGGTTAAAGAACCCATCTGGCACTGCAGGAGATGTAAGAGATGTGAGTTTGATTTGTGGGTCAGGAATATCCCCTGGAGGAGGGCACGGCAACCCACTCCAGTATTCTTACCTGGAGAATCCCTTGAACAGAGGAGTCTGGTATGCTACAGTGCATAGGGTCACAAAGAGTTGAACACAGCTTAGCACAGGGTAGATAAATGACACTAGATGAGTAGATGGAAACATTAACAACTGTAAACCAGTTTTTGACTTGGATGTCCATTATCTAGTTTCTGTTTGTTCTCTAAAAGAGGGACCATGGTGATGCTCTAGGTATCTGGGATAAATATCACATTATAACCTGTGGCCAACAGTCATTGAAAATTCTGGGATTTCTCTTTTCCCATTGTATGTGAACTGAATTTTATCCTTTTAGGAAAAAGATTAGAGGAATGATTATACTATCCACATGCCTTGGTGTTGTTGGTCCTTCCTCTGTAGGTTCCTGTGTTCACAATCACTTATAGCTATGTGATTATTTATTCCTGTTTTGCATAGAACACCTACAAACACACACATTCATGGAGTCCTTTCTTTGCAGAGTAATTCAAGACCATAAAAATAAACTTATAAGCTGAAATCATACAAAGTATTCTTAATTGAATCAATAGAAAAATATGATTTTCCATAAACTCTAAGACCATTTTTCAAACTTTAATTTTTTTCTTACTCTCAATTGTGTTTTTAATGAAATGGAAAAAAGACTGATATTAAATAAATATATGAATAAACTAATATTTATTTCTGCTCAGTCACTCAGTCGTATCTGACTCTTTGAGACCCCACGGATTGTGGGATTTTCCAGACAATAATAGTGGAGTGGGTGCCATTTCCTACTCCATGGGATCTTGCTGAATCAGGGATCAAACCTGTATCACTTGCATTTCCTGCATTGGCAGGCAGATTCTTTACCATTGTGCCACCTGGGAAGCCCAATATTCTTTTACTACATNCTTATATCTTTCCTTTTCTCCTTTGCTTTTGACCTCTCTTCTTTTCACAGCTATTTGTAAGGCCTCCCCAGACAGCCATTTTGCTTTTTTGCATTTCTTTTCCATGGGGATGGTCTTGATCCCTGTCTCCTGTACAATGTCACGAACTTCTGTCCATAGTTCATCAGGCACTCTGTCTATCAGATCTAATCCCTTAAATCTATTTCTCACTTTCACTGTATAATCACAAGGGATTTGATTTAGGTCATACTGAATGTCCTAGTGGTTTTCCCCACTTACTTCAATTTAAGTCTGAATTTGGCAATAAAGAGTCCATGATCTGAGCCACAGTCAGCTCCTGGTCTTGTTTTTGCTGACTGTGTAGAGACTCTCCATCTTTGGCTGCAAATAATATAAGCAATCTGATTTCATGTTGACCATCTGGTGATGTCTATGTGTAGAGTCTTCTCTTGTGTTGTTGGAAGAGGGTGTTTGCTATGACCAGTTCGTTCTTCTGTAAAACACTATTAACCTTTGCCCTGCTTCATTCTGTACTCCAAGGACAAATTTGCCTGTTACTCCAGGTGTTTCTTGACTTCCTACTTCTGCATTCCAGTCCCCTATAATGAAAAGGACATCTTTTTTGGGTGTTAGTTCTAAAAGTTCTTGTAGTTCTTCATAGAACCGCTCAACTTCAGCTTCTTCAGTGTTACTCATTGGTGCATAGGCTTGGATAACTGTGATATTGAATGATTTACATTGGAAATGAACAGAGCCCATTCTATCGTTTATTAGATTACTTCCAATTACTGCAGTTTGGACTCTTTTGTTGACCATGATGGCTACTCCATTTCTTCTAAGGGATTCCTGCCTGCAGTAGTAGACATAATGGTCATCTGAATTAAATTCACCCATCCCAGTCCATTTTAGTTCGCTGATTCCTATAATGTTGATGTTCACTCTTGCCATCTCCTGTTTGACCACTCTCAATTTGCCTTGATTCATGGACCTGACATTCCAGGTTCCTATGCAATATTGTTCTTTACAGCTTTCGACCTTGGTTCTATCACCAGTCACATCCACAACGGGATATTGTTTTTACTTTAGCTGCATGCTTTTATTCTTTTTGGGGTTATTTCTCCACTGATCTCCAGTAGCAGATTGGTCACCTCCAGATCCAGGGAGTTCCTTTTCAGTATCCTATCATTTTGCCTTTTTATAGTGTTCATGGGGTTTTCAAGGCAAGAATACTGAAGTGTTTTGCCATTCCCTTCTCCAGTGGACCACATTTTGTCAGATCTTTCCTCCATGACCCTCCTGTCTTGGGTGGCCCCACAGGGCATAGCTTAGTTTCATTGAGTTAGATTTGGCTGTGGTCCATGTGATCAGATTGGCTAGTTTTCTTTGATTATGGTTTCAGTGTTTCTGCCCTCTGATGCCCTCTCACAATATCTACTGTCTTACTTGGATTTCTCTTACCTTGGATGTGGGGTATCTCTTCATGCTTGCTTCAGCAAAGCGTAGCTGCTGATCCTTACTTTGGACAAGCAGTATCTCCTCACTGGCTACCCCTCCTGACCTTGAACATGGTGTAGCTCCTTTTGGCCCTCCTGCATCCATGCAGCCACTGCTCCTTGGATGTGGGGTTGCTCCTCCTGGCCACCGCCCTGACCTTGGGTTGGTGTAACTCCTTTCAGCCACCTCCCCTGACTTTGGACATGTGGTAGCTCTTCTCAGTCACTCCTGTGCCGATGCAGCCTGGCACTCTCGGTCGCTGCCCCTTACCTTGGGTGAGGGGTAGGCCCTCTCAGCCACTCTTCTGTGTGGTCTATCACAGCCAGCACGCTTCTATGAACATAGGAGCACATATATCTTTTTTTTTTTTTTTTAACTTTACAACACTGTATTGGTTTTGCCATACATTGACATGAATTCACCACAGGTGTACAATGTATTGTCCAGATACATGCCAAGGGGTGGGACTGCTGGATCATATGGCAATTCTACTTTTAAGTTTTTTGAGAAGCTTTCATATCATTTTCTATAATGGCTACATCAACTTATGTTCCCACCAACAGTGTAGGAGGGCTCCCTTTTCTCCACAGCCTCCCCAGCATTTATTTGTATACATTTTAATTCAAGAAGGAAATAGAATTGTCCACTTTTCCTTTTCTCAGGTCACATAGTGTCTGGCAAAGTAGATCCCACTGAGAGTATGCCCTGGTTATGGAGAATGTTGTGAGAATGTTTTAAAATGATTACTTTCCTGTTCTTCCTACTTGACACAACAGGAATTTTTTCTCCAGTCTCAGTCAGGAGAAACTTATGAGGCTTCTTGTAGTGATCCCTAATACTAGGTCCCTAGAAATTTTTAATTCTCAGGGTAGTCTTCAGCATCCAACACCATCAGCCTCCAGCAATCTGTCAAAACCAATTTAAATATCTCTATCAATCGCTAGCCCCAGTGACTTCTGCTATAGATAAACTGATGATGACTGTGGCTGTCTGTATTTGCCTGCCTCTCCATTTTACAGAGTATTGCTTTGCCCTGTTACTTCAATTCTCTGATAAATCTAAGAAAAGTTAATGATTTTTAGTTTGTTCAGCCTCTTTTTTTCTTGTTTTAATTATGAAGACAGGATTGATGACTTCTAAGCTCTTTACATGTCAGTGTGAAAGCTGGAGCAACAACTTTTTAAAGATCTTTTCTCCTTACTTACAGAATTTAAGCAGTGTGATAAAAATCTTTGATAGTCACTTAACTTTCTGAATTTCATTTTTTTATTCTAAAGTTTGCCAACCAAGCTCCTGTCTCATTTGTTTATATATCTTAAATTTATTCATGTGCTAGCAAATAAAATTGACATATGGTTGTACTATTTATTAAAAATTATGTCTTAAATCACTGTTACTGTTTCACATGGTGTTCTCTTTATTATTATTATTTATATCAATACACCGTTTCTGAGTGTTGGTATTATGCTAAATGTATTGTTTGTGAGCAAATAGAAATTCAGAATATGGATTATATATCTGTTATATTATGTCAAACTATTTTGAGAGGATTTGTATCAGTTCTCTCAGCAAACATATTTTTTAAATATGTTAATATATGCTTAGTTTTATATCATCTTTGCTGAATCATTAGTCAAGTAATTTTATGCCCCTTGATATAATCAATAATCAGCATGAATTTACAGAAAAATAATACTTTTGACTAAATCAACTTTATTCATTTATTTTTTTAAGTATTGTAATCTATAAGGGAGAATCAATTATTTGTCATTTTAAGTACACTCCAAATCAAGACAAAGTTATATTTTTTCAGTGTCTAGCTTATGCATACTAATAAAGGCACTTAATACATTATGCTTCAGGGGATATTGCTCTCATGTCTGCTGTCTTACATTTGTTATTTGTCTGTGGATACTAATCAGTTTTACACCTTGAGCTGGGGGACTGTGACCTCTTATAGAGGAGAGATTTGACAAATAGGTACATTGAAGTGAAATAACTCAAAACTGCCAGTTATTTATAAATAAATCTATAGCTTCTGAAATATGGCAGAATGTTATCATTCTCAAAGCTAGCACCATTAATTTAATAGATAATACTACTGTATTTCAGTGACAATATGTTAGTTATATTCTTCAACCTTGAGGATTATGTAAAATCATTACTATCTTCAGGAACAATTCTTCAGGTGAAAGGAAGAAATAGAATATTAAAAGTGTACATACTTTCATTCCATTGTTGGTATCCTTCTTCAGTCTGCAATTCTTTGGGATCGCACAGAGTCGGACACTACTGAATCGACAGAATTGCTACAGTATTGCTCTTTGTCCTTTTTTCTAAGCCTAACATCTCCATTAAGACTTTTCCCAAAGCTGCAAGATTTTACCACAACCTATTAGGAGTGATATGACCTAGATGTTGCCTCACTCTGACTCTTTTGTTCACTGTTATTAATTAATACACAGGGAACATTTTCCAAATATTTTAAGTTTTATAGCTTTATAGAGGCATAATTGATAAGTAAAAGTTTTGTGCATTTAAGGTGTACATCATGATGTTCTAATATATGTATACACTATGAAATGATTACCACATCAAATTAATTAACACACCAGTCACCTCCCAGTGTTACCTTTGTGTATGTGTGGTGAGAATACTTAGAATCTACTGTTTAAGCAATTTTTAATAATACATTATTATTAACTATAACCACCATGCTATGCATTGAGTTCAGTTCAGTCACTCAGTCGTGTCCGACTCCTTGCGACCCCATGAATCACAGCACGCCAGGCCTCCCTGTCCATCACCATCTCTCGGAGTTCACTTAGACTCACGTCCATCGAGTCCATGATGTCATCCAGCCATTTCATCCTCAGTTGTCCCCTTCTCTTCCTGCCCCCAATCCTTCCCAGAATCAGAGTCTTTTCCAATGAGTCAACTCTTCACATGAGGTGGCCAAAGTACTGGAGTTTCAGCTTTAGCATCAGTCCTTCCAAAGAAATCCCAGGGTCGATCTCCTTCAGAATGGACTGGTTGGATCTCCTTGCAGTCCAAGGGACTCTCAAGAGTCTTCTTCAACACCACAGTTCAAACGTATCAATTCTTCGGTGCTCAGCCTTCTTCACAGTCCAACTCTCACATCCATACATGACCACAGGAAAAACCATAGCCTTGACTAGACGGACCTTAGTTGGCAAAGTAATGTCTCTACTTTTGAATATACTATCTACGTTGGTCATAACTTTCCTCCCAAGGAGTAAGCATCTTTTAATTTCCTGCTGCAGTCACCATTTACAGTGATTTTGGAGCTCCCAAAAATAAAGTCTGACACTGTTTCCCCATCTATTTCCCATGAAGTGATGGGACCGGATGCCATGATCTTCATTTTCTGAATGTTGAGCTTTAAGCCAACTTTTTCATTCTCCTTTTTCTCTTTCCTCTAGAGGCTTTTTAGCTCCTCTTCACTTTCTGCCATAAGGGTGGTGTCATCTGTATATCTGAGGTTATTGATATTTCTCCTGGCAATCTTGATTCCAGCTTGTGGTTGTTCCCAGAACTTATTCATCTGACTGAAAGTTTATATAATTTGACCATCATCTTCCAATTTCCTTCACCTCTCAGCCCCTGCCAACCACTGTCCTATTTTTTTTTACTTCTATGATTTCAATGCTTTTAGATTCTACATATAAGCAACAATGTACAGTATTTATATTTCTCTGTTTGATTTATTTTTCTTACTCCAGGTTCATTTATTCCAGGTAATAACTCTAGCTTCATTTGTTTTTGTCATGAATGGCAGGATTTCCTTCCTTTTTAAGGATGAATAATATCCCATTATATAATATGGAATATTATATACTATATGAAATAGTATATGATATTCTAATATATATCACCTTTTCTGCAAACATTCATGTGTTGTTTAACACAGCTTGTTTGCATATATAGACTATTGTGAGTAATGCTGCGGTAAATATGGTAGTAAAGATATCTGTTTAAGACATTGATTTTATTTCCTGTGAACTTGTACCCAGAAGTGTAATTGCTGGGTCATACAGTCATTCTATTTTTAATTTTTTTAGGACTCTTCATACTGTTTATCACAGTGGTTGAAAAACAGATTAAGTTCTAGACTTGCCAAGTTCTGGTCCTCCAGCCCCAAACATCCCAGCACTAGCTGTTTTGCTTTGTTTCTACACAACTGTATCAGGCAGCTGTGACTGTTCAATAAATGACCCAAAATATAATTGTGTACATTTAAGAAACCACTTTAGTCTACTACATTCCCGTGGAAGCCATGAATGCTCTCACCCTGGGCACTAGAGCCAGGTAATCCCGAGACATACCCCATATATACGGCCAGTAACACTATCCCCAGACTTGTCCACAAAATCTGTTTCAAGAGATACAGTGATACCTGGACAGGTGGAGGAAGAGACCAAAGATGTCACTGCTGAGCTCCACCACCTGCCACTGATGCCAGTTCTGCCCTCAGTCTCTAGCTGTTTTCCTAAATTTCAATCCTGCCCCTCAGACCATAGCTATAGTCTTCCCTGGTGGCTCAGTGGTAAAGAATTTGTCTGCCAATGAAGGAGACATGGGTTCAATCCCTGGGCCAGGAAGATCCCCTGTACAAGGAAATGGCAACCCACTCCACTATTCTTGCCTGGGAAATCCTGACAGAGGTGCCTGGCAGGCTACAGGCCATGGAGTGGGATAAAAGAGTCAGATACAATGTAGCGACTAAACAACAACATCAACAAATAGGCCTCTTACAGGAAAAGTGTGAAATGTTTCAGCATGCTGAGTCTGTAACAGACCCTGGGGATTAGCCATGTGAGTCTGGCAAGCCCTTTAAGAACTTCTTAACAGCTTTGTAGGCAGGACCTCTTGGACGCAAGCCTTGCTGACATTTGTGTGTGTGTGAAGTCGCTCAGTCATGTCCGACTCTTTGCGACCCCATGGACTATAGCCTACAGGCTCCTCCCTCCATTTGATCCTCCAGGCAAGAGTAATGGAGTGGGTTGCCATTTCCTTCTCCAGGGGATCTTCCCGACCCAGGGATCGAACCCGGGTCTAGGCATTTTGGGTGTACATCACTTAGGTGAAAGTCTTAAAAGTTTGGGTGCCACATGTGGACCTACAGTCTTCACACTTCATAAAGAAGAAATTCAGGGTTTTGAGTTGCTTCCTGCTGTGGGCTGCAGGACCAAGGGGTAGAGTTTTTAGTAATATTGTATCTCAGCTTCCCCCATTTGGATATGCAAGTTTTCTAATTTTTTTGCCAAACTTAGGAGTAGCTCAGGTAGATTTTGGATTTCTTTTAGAAAAAATTGTTCCATATTTAGCTGTGGATCTATGTGTCTGTGGGCAGAGGTGAGTTCAGGAACCTCCTAAACCTCTCTAACCCTGTCAGGAAATTCCACAGTGCAAATAAGTTCCAACACCATTCACACCCATTTCCTCTGACTCTGAGCTCAGGTTAATACTGCAAATATTTTTTATTATTTATTTTATTTTTTTCTCATGACTTTGTGGTGTGGTTGAAAGATGCTTTTGATCTGTACTGTATCAGCTGGGACTGAATGAGCTCTATGAACTGATTCACATATCTGGTCTTCAGGTATACTGGCTGTCTCATCTGTCACATCCATCCTCCTGATCTCTGACCCTTCATGCACTAGCCTAAGCTTGTCTATAAAGGTTCCCAGCAGTGAAAGAAGGCAAACCTGTATGCACCAGCACCTTCAAACTTCTGCCTGTGGTCATTCTTGTTATTGGCCAACGGGCAAAATTCAGTTATATGGCCAAATTTGGGCTCAGAATAAATTCCACTCCTTAATATGAGTAGTGGCAAGGTCTCATCGTACAAAAATATACTTAAAGAGATAGAAAGCATTATTAAAGCAATTTTTTTTTACAAACAATCTACCATATCAATCTTCATGCCTTTCCTCAATTTTGTCTTGCCAAGAGTGATTCCTTCCTAAGAGACCTTTCTTCCTAAGATCTCTCCTACCTTCCTCCATTTACATGTTTTGTGCTTTTTTATACCCTCATAGAGACCCTTGCATTTTTCCCTTTGGAGAATTAACTATAATTCAGAATAACACATGTCTTAGTATATAATTTAATTTTTTATTAACTAACTGATGGTTGTATTTCTTAGTATGTTTTATCAGAACCTATGCTTGTTAGCTGCTCATCTCAGTGAACTCAATAGCCATCTCAATGCCAACTGAACTGACAGTTCTCAATATTGTTTAAAAAGAAATAGATCATTGAATGTTGCCAATGGGTAAGAAATGTAATCTTTTCATGAAATAAAAACTGTTTAAAAGCATAATGAATTATGATAAGCATAAAATGTTTATGTATGTGTGTCAGTGATAGATACATTTTTACCTTAGTACAAAATTTTGGTTATACAATTTTATTTTAATGAGATAAAACTAATGCATTAAATTTGGAAGTGAGAGTTTTCAGAGAGGAGGATTAAATTAAATTAAACCATTTAAGGCAGGTCAAGGAATGCGTCTTTGAGACTCACTTCATATTTTGTACATATTGCATTTTTACTCTTAGCGCAAAGAATGAAGTCTGTTAGAGCATGAGTTTTCTCTCTTTTATCTCTGCAGACCAACCTGGCTTTAGTAGTAGCTCTTATTTTCACCCTTCCAGATAATATCATCCCACAAAATATTTACTGGCAATTTAAACTTTTCATTAGAATATTATGTAGAAATAAAGACAGAATAATACAGAGCAAAGAAAAAGACGTTTTGTTTTGCTTTATGTGTTTGTTTTTTACAAAGGCTACTTCACAGCAAAAAAATTCCAAAGTTAGTATCAGATATTTATCTGTTCTAATATCCCTTCATGGTTATCCAATGTCTAGGACAAGCTCCCCTCTGTTACCTTAAAAATAATTTTAACTCTGCTTTCATTTCTATTAAAAATGTACATATTCAGGCTCATATTGTTTGTTAGCAAAAGCCAATTGTCCTGTAAATAACAGTGTCTATCTGCCTTAAAAGACGTGTTCCTAATCCTATTTGGTTGTTCATGTTCTTCATGTTCCCCATTGCAAAATACTCACTCACTGAGTATTTATTCTTAAGTATGAAATTAATTTTATTGTAATAGAACTCTGATGACTAATTTATATCCTCTTTTGGATAGAATAATGTAATATATTTGTGCTAGATGGAAGAGAGCAATGTCATAAAACACATGGGCTTGAGTAGTAGGAAAGACTACCCAGGTATGAAAAGAAAGATTAAAACATTAGGTCTGGAAAAAGGGGTGAAACCAGGATTTCAGATATAAGTGGGAAAGTCATATTTAAACTCTGAAAAACCAATATCACACACACACACAAAGATCCTTGAGTAATTCAATTTTTATTATAAGGAGGAAACAGGATGAAAAGGGGACAACAGAGGATGAGATGGTTGGATGGTATCACCAACTCAATGGACGTTAAGTTTGATCAAGCTCCAGGAGTTGATAATGGACAGGGAAGCCTAGCATGCTGCAGTCTATGGGGTCACACATAATTGGACACAACTAAGCTACTGAACTGAAACTGAAAGAGTATACGATTTTATCAAGAAGCAGGCAAATGATATGAGAACTTGCAAAATATGGTAAAATAAAGTTGTAGAAAATGAGAAATACATTCTAGTCTCTAAGTTTTAAATTTTATTTATAATGACTGATTGAAGAACATATATGTACAATTTATAATGAAAGAACAAACAACCCATCCTGTATCATCAGAATATTGTCATTATTGTCTAGGAATATAAAATACAATATATGATTGCAGTCAGAACTTTGAAAACAGTTGTTCCCCACAACAGCATATAGGAAGTTATTCTTTGCATTCTCTGAAAAGCAAACTGTTCATATTTTATAATAAATCCTTGCCTTTTACTGAAATTCTGGAGATAGCCCATGGCTTAAAGAGCCTTTAAGCAAAAACCCTCTATCAAAATCTCATTCCTTTTCCCTAGAAGATTAATCAGTTTTTATAGATCCCTACTTGACCCTGATAGACAGTTTATCTTCTGTATTCCACCATGCAATATCACAGGGGTTCTATTATTTCTCATTTTCTTTCTTTTTTTTTTAATTGGCCATATGCAATTCTTGAAGTCCTTATCTAATTTAGAGGCATTGTTTAAAAACTCTTTGGGCAAAATCCACTAAAAATGCAGTATAACCTTATATATCTAGTAGAGCTTTATCCAATATGATAAACACATGTTTTCAATTATAAAAATGTACTTATTTTAAAACACTTGAAAAATACAGAGAACAAGAAGGAAATGTAAAAAAGGCACAAAAATAAGGCCTATATTCCTCTTATCTAGTATATCATTTTCCTTTGGGTGCCATAAGAAAATACCAGAAGCTAGGTGCCTTAAAATAACAGAAATTAACTTTCTCTTGATTCTGGAAGCCAGAAATTTGAGTCAGTGTGTTGGCAAATTCACGCTTCCACAGAAACCTGTAGGGGAGCATATCTTCTTGGTTCTTCCAGGTTCTGATGGCCTCAGGAGTTCCTTGGCTGTGATGAAATAGCCTCAATCTCTGCTTCTGTTGTCACATTACTATATCTTCTCCCTGTGTATCTTCTCTACTCCTGACCATTTACATCATCTTCTTTTATTAGGGCACCAGTCATATTGGATAAAACACTCAACCTAATCTAGTACAATCTCATCTTAATTGATTTTACCTGAAATTACCCTGTTTCCAAAGAAGGCAATGGCAATCCACTCTGGTACTCTTGCCTGGAAATCTCCATGGACAGAAGAGCCTGGTGGGCTGCAGTCCATGGGGTCACAAAGACTCAAACACAAATGAGCTACTGAGCACCATGCTCATTTTGGATATTTGTTTGTAATATCAATCAAAAACATATAATTTATCAAGACCAACCAATGCAATAAAGACACACTCATTTTACACAGCAGAAAAACCCTAAAGCTCACAGGAAAGTCTACACAACTTTTTACTCCATAGTCATTTTCCATTATGCCAAGGTCCTCACAATTTATTAATAGTGCAAAAATGAGTCACATGTGTGCACATGTTAAAAATGTTTATTTCTAGTAAAGATAACTAAAAAATTCTAAATCAATAAAGAAAAGGTAGGGGTAAACTAGGTATAATTATTGCCCCCCCAAAAGTCCTAATATCCTGTGTGCCTAGTTGCTCAGTAGTGTCCAGTTGTTTGCGAACCCATGGACTGTAGCCCACCAGACTCCTCTGTTTATGGGATTCTCCAGGCAAGAATACTGGAGTGAGTAGCCACACCCTCCTCCAGGGGATCTCCCGAACTCAAGGATTAAACACAGGTCTCCCACATTGCAGGCAGATTCTTTACCATCTGAGCCACCAGAAATTCTAAATCAATAAAGAAAAGTTAAGTGAAAACTAGGTATATTTATTATTAAAACAAATCCTAGTATCCTAGTTGACTGTAAATTTGAGAGACATGGCTCTGCATAAAACATATTCCTTGTATCATAACATTTGGGATTTTATATGATATACACACAGAGAAATTATGGAACCATAAAGGCATGATGTGATTTAAATTTCTAAATAATTGTTGCAGAAGCTCAGAGGTGGGAAAATAAAAGAAGACTGAAATCATTAAAGAAAGCTTCACCATCCTGATCTGAACTATGTATGTCACAAGATTAGTTATTAGGAGAATAACACATATAAATGCTTTCTATGAAGCTTAAGCATAACATGTGCAAGGTTAAGTAAGGACATAATGCCTTAGGAACTGAACAGAAAAATTTTGTTGGGCAAATAAGATTGAACAGTGAAGCCTAGCTTAAATTTTTGCAAATTCTGAATATCAGTCTAAGGAGATATTTCCTAAATAGTTACAAGTTCCAAGGTCAATACAGGGCTTTCAAATTTTAATAAATTTATAAAAAAGTATAAGATGGTTTGGAAGGAAGAGAGAATAGAAGAAATGCCATACAGATATAAATCAATAAGAGAAATCAAGGTATGTAATCATGGGGAAGAAAGAAAAAAGAAAGGGATGTTACATGAGAATGACTTCATTGGGAAAATAAGCAATCTAGTTTATTACACATAAGAAAATGAATAAAGCCTATAAGGAGGAAAACAGATAAATGTCAATTTAACATAATCAGTTCAGTTCAGTCATTCAGTCGTGTCTGACTCTTTGCGACCCCATGAATTGCAGCACACCAGGCCT
>SJYV01052557.1:0-15116 GCA_006410875.1 Neotragus pygmaeus | reverse complement strand
GGGATGGGGAGGGAGGTGGGCGGGATGTTCAAGAGGGAGGGGACATATGCATCCCTGTGACAGATTCGTGTTGATGTTTGGCAGAAACAAACACAATACTGTAAGGCAATTATCCTTCAATTAAAATAAATGAATTTAATTTAAAAATGAATAGTGAAAACGGACAGCCGTATCTTGTTCCTGGTCTCCAGAGCAATGTACCTTCTTTAACTGTTAAGCATGACGTTACTGTGGGTTTTGGGTTTTGCTTCTGCTGTTGCTTTTGCTGCGTTCTTGTAGATGTTCTTTACTAGGCTGAGCAAGTTCCCTTCTACTCCTACTTTTGTGAGTGTCTTATCATGACAGGGTGCTGGATTGTGTTAAATGGTTTTTCTTATTGTCTTTTCTACCGAGATAACCATGTGGCTTTTGCTTTTAATATATTGATATGGTGTATTACATTAATTGTTTTGGAATAATAAATCAATCTTGCGTTCGTGGAATAAATTTCACTTGGTTGTAGGGTATAAGTCTATTCGTCTGTTGCTGGACTTGATTTGTTAGTATTTTGTTAACAGTTTTCACATTCACATTCATAAGAGACATCGCAGTTTTCTCTTTCTAGTGATCTCCTTGTCTTGTTTTGATATCACAGTTAATAACGGCCTTACAAAATGATTTGAGAAGTCCTTCCTCTTCCATTTTTTGGAAAGGTTTGTGAAGAATTGGCTTTATTTTTCCCTTAGATATTTGGTGAAATTTACCAATAAAGCCATCTGGGCCTGGGTTTTTCTTTGTGGATAGTTTTTTGACTACTAATTCAATCTCTTCTAAGTATATTCAGATTCTCTATTTTTGAGTCAGTTTTGATGGTTTATGTCTTCCTAAAAATGTATTCATTTCATCTGTTATCTAATCTATCATCATTCATTGTTCATAGTACTCCTTTAAATCCTTTTTATTTCTATAAAATCAGTAGTAATATCCTCTATTTAATTTATGATTTTAGTTATTGGAGTTTCTTCTTTGTCAAAGTAGTTAGATCTGGTAGGCTACAGTCCATGAGGTCACAAAGAGTTGGACACGACTGAGCGACTTCCCTTTTGCCTTTGGTTTTATTGATTTTTCTCTAATATTTTTTTTCATTCTCTATTTCATTTATGCTATTTTAACATTTATTATTCCCTTCCTTTTGCTTACCTTAGGTTTAGTTTATTCTTTTTCTAGTGTCTTAACGTGGAAGTTTAGGCCTCTGATTTTAGATCTTTCTTGTTTTTTAACATAGGTATTGACAACTATCAATTTCTCCTAAACTCTGCTCTACTCACATCCTATAGGTTTGATATACTGTATCTTCACTTCATTTATCCCAAAGTATTTTCTAATTTCCTTTGTGATTTCTTTTTTTATCTATTGGGGGATTAGAAATATGTTGTTAATTTTCACATTTGTGAGTTTTCCACATTGCTATCAGTTCTTGATTTGCAATTTCAACTATTGTGATCAGAAGATATACTTTGTATTATTTCTGTCTTTTATTAATAAAATGTGTCTGTTCTTCTGAATGTGACAGGTGCACTTGAGAAGAATGTATATTGTTGGGTGGAAAGTTCTATAGACGTCTGTTAATTCTAGTTGATTTATAGTGATATTCAAGTCTTCTACTTGTTGATTGTTCTGTCTGGTTCTATCCACCACTGAATATGGCTTATGAAGTATCCAGCTGTTGCTGTTGCATTGTCTATTTCTCCCTCTAAGCATGTCATGCTTCATGTATTTTGAGGCTCTACTGTTAGGTATGTATACGTTTATAAGTGTTGCATCTTGCTGATGAACTGACACTTTTATCATTATAAAAATATCTCTATAGTATCATTTTTTTAATTTATTTTGTTCCATATATAGTCACTCTGTCTTTCTTTTCTTTATTATTTGTATCACTTTATTTTCATTCTTTTACTTTTAGTCAGTTGTATCTTTGAATCTAAAGCATGTCTCCTGTAGACAGCGTGTAGTTGGGTTTTATTTTTTTATCAATCCAGTCTGATAATTCTGCCTTTTGATTGGATTACTTGATCTATTTACATTTAATGTTATCATTGATATGGTTGGAATTACATCTGCCCTTTTATTTTTTGTTTTCTATATTTCATATATGTTTTTTTCCTCTGTTTCTCTGCTACTGCCTTCTTTTGTATTAAATAGGTACTTCCTAAATGTAACATTTTTATTTACTTAGTGTTTATTTTACTATGTATTTTCAAAGATTTTTTTCTTAATGGTTACTTTGGGATTAGAATTAACATCTTAATTTATATCAGTCTAGTTCAGATTAATAACAACGTAGTTTTAATCACCCACTCCACTGTTCTTGCCTGGAGAATCCCAGGGATGGGAAAGCCTGGTGGGCTGCCATCTATGGGGTCGCACAGAGTCAGACATGACTGAAGCGACTTAACAGCATTAGCAGCAGTTTTAATCACGGGACTTCCCAGGTGGCTTTAGTGAAAAAGAACCCCGCCTGCCAATGCAGGAGACGTATGAGACGCAGGTTCGATCCCTGGGTCAGGAAGATCCCCTGGAGGAGGGCATGACAACCCACTCCAGTATCCTTGCCTGGATAAACCTATGAACAAAGGAGCCTGGCTGGCTGCAGTCTATGGGGTCGCAAACAGGTGGACATGACTAAAGTGCACGTAGTTTTAATCTTACCCAAAACTTTCTTCCAGTAAAACTCCATTCCCTCCCCTCTACTTTGTGGTGCTATATTCATACAAATTACATCTTTATATATTTTGTAACCATTAACAGAGATTTCAAATTATTGCTTTATGCAGTTGTCTTTTATTTCAGATGGGGAGAAAAGAGTTACTAACAATTTACATCTATACTGTTTTTTAATATCTAACTATGTAGTTACATTTGTTGTTTAGTCACTAAGTCATGTCGAGCTTTTTTACAACCCCATGGACTGTAGCCCACCAGGCTCCTCTGACCATAGCATTTCCCAACTGGAATGGGTTGCCATTTCCTTCTCCAGGGGATCTTCCCAAGCCAGAGATCAAACCCGCGTCTCCTGCTTTGGCAGGCAGATTCTTTACCACTGAACCACCAGGGAAGCCCTGTGTTATTTCACCAGTGCTTTTAATTTCTTTACTGGCTTCAAGTTACTTGCAGTGTTTCTTTTCTTTTAGCCTGAAGGACTTAATGTTAAATTTCTTTTAAGACAGGTCTCCCACTGACGAATTCTCTCAGTGTTTGATTATATGGGCATATCTTAATCTATTCTTCATTTTTGAAGGAGAATTTTGATGAATATAGAATTATTTGAAGGGTTTCCCCACCACTTTGAATATATCATCCACTGCTTCATGGTTTCCACTGTTTCTAATTGGAAATCAGCTTTTAATCTTATTGAGGATCATTTGCACATAATGAATCATTTCTCTCACTGTTTTCAAGATTCTTTGTCTTTTGAGAGTTTGATTATGATGGGTCTAGGTGTGGATATCTTTGAATTTACCCTATTTGAAGTTTTTGAACACTTGGAAGTTAGTTAAGCATATATAATATTTTTCCATCAGATTTGGGACATTTTCATCTAATATACATGCTGGTGTATGCGACTGTGCCCATAGTCTCTGAGGTTTTGTTCGTTTTCTTCTTCATTTTTTTCCTTTCTGCTTAATTCGCTTCTTTGACTGGATAATCTCAATTGATCTCTTTCAGATTCATTGACTTTTTTCTTCCTTCTGCTCAAATACAGTGTTGAGCCCTTCTGGTGAAGTTTTCATATTAGTTATTGTATATATATACACACACACATACACATATATATAGGCCCACAGTTATCTACAAGTCATACTAAAGGAAAGTAAGAGAATGATTTCATAATACGCATGCTGCTGCTGCTACTGCTGTTGCTGCTGCTGCTAAGTCGCTTCAGTCGTGTCCGACTCTGTGTGACCCCATAGATGGCAGCCCACCAGGCTCCCCCGTCCCTGGGATTCTCCAGGCAAGAACAATGGAGTGGGTTGCCATTTCCGTCTCCAGTGCATGAAAGTGAAAAGTGAAAGTGAAGTCGCTCAGTCGTGTCCGACTTAATGACCCCATGGACTGCAGCCCACCAGGCTACTCTATCCATGGGATTTTCCAGGCAAGAGTACCAGAGTGGGTTGCCATTGCCTTCTCCAATAATATGCATAGTACATCAATAAAAAGATAAAAAGTATATATAATTTAAACATATGTTTTCTTTTAGTATGATATGGTTTTCTTTAGTTCTTTCAGCATATTTAAAATAGCCAATTTAAAGTCTTTATGTAGCAAGTCCATCACCTACATTTCCTCAGGGACAGTTTTTATTGATTGCCTTTTTTCCCTATGAATGGGTTATACTTTGTGTCTTTTCATGTTTCATAATTTTTTGATGAAAATGACATTTCAAATAATATACTATGGAAATTCTGAAAAACAGGTTCTCCCTCTCTCCAGGATTTGTTGTTTCTGCTGTTTGATATAGTTGAGTTTTTCTTTTGTTGTTTAGTGCCTTTTATGGAAATAAAAGTTCTGCGTAGTAAGTATCCTTTGTTGTATGTGGTTGCTAAAGTTTCTGCTTAGTTAACCTAGTGATTCTTATTGACTGGATAGAGATTTTCTTGAATGCCTGGAACCAGTAAGTCTGCCAGTCTATGATGAGGGGCTGCGTGTGTGTGCGTGTATGTTGGATACGCCTTCACACTCAGCCAGGCAGCTTACAACTCTTACAGCCTTCACTTTCTGCTTTAACAGAGCCTCAAGGTCAGCCAGAATTGAGAGCTTAGAACCTTCGCAGGTCTTCCTTGAGTCTGCATACAGCTCTGGCCATGCTCATAGTCCAGTGCATGAGGGTGGCCTTCTAGATTTCCAGAAATATTTTAGAGCGTTTGCTCCTACGGACATTTCATGCCCAGCTTTTCCTATTAGGACTCTTTTATTAGTCTATTATTTAACCCAACTGTTATCAGTTGCCTGTAGTTGTTTTCAGTGAAGGTTCCCTGGGGAAAGGCTCTTCACACTGTATGTGCTCAAAGTCTGGTCAAAAACAGATAGCTTTATAAAGAGGGGTCTCCGGGTACCACCAGCAGGTCAAATGAGGACAGTTCTCTGATAATGAGGTTTTGAAAGAGCTCCAGGTCAATTCTGCTCCCCTAGGTGGCTGCCAGGCTGCTGATATCCACTGCAAATGGGCAGCTATTTTTCAAGGCTACCATAATGGATAGGACTAGGACAGAATAAAATGCCACAAGGTCCATCATCCTTCCAAGATTCAGCCATTTTTAAAAATAGGTATTTCCCAGATTTCTGCAAACCTGCGGTTAATTTCTAGAATTCTACAAAGGTTGATTCTGGCTTTTGGGGGTCAATTTTCTCATTGCTCTTACAGAGAGAAATTTCAGAATTTTGCCAATATCTACCAATTTCCACTTTGTATTTTACATTCTACTCTGCAATATATCCAAGTGGGTTTTCTCCCCAACTGTTTTTATTATAACTTTATTTGATTTTAAATTATTTCCTATCGAATGAAATCAGCTCTCAAGAAAGATACCCCGAGTTTATTCTGGGATTTCACACCTACCAACACACTCCTAAGAAGTACAGCTCATTAAAACATTCTAATTCTGTGTTGTCTCCTTCACCAACTGTAACCTCCCTGGGTATAGAACCAAGTTAGCACTCATTTTTGTCAGCTGTGCCTGGCACAGATTTTAAAACAGATTATTGCAAATATGGGGCTGAAATGAGTGGTCTGCATTCTTATTTATTCAACTATCCCAACAGTGGGCCGGATAGCTCAGTCATAACTCCATCAGAATGAGTTCAGTTCAGTTCAGTCACTCAGTCGTGTCTGACTCTTTGCGATCCCATGGACTGCAGCACACCAGGCCTCCCTGTCCATACTAAAGCTTGCTCAAACTCATGTCCATCGAGTCAGGGACACCATTCAACCATCTCATCCTCTGTTGTCCCCTTCTCCTGAAAGACTGAGTTCAAGAAATGTATTATAGGACTTCCCTGAAAGTCCAGTGGTTAAGATTCCACACATCCAAAGCAAGGGATGCAGGTTTGATACCTGGTCAGGGAACTAAGATCCCACATGCCCTGCAGAGGGGCCAAAACAAAACCAAATCAAAATAAAAACATTGTATATGAGATATATATACAAATAAAAGTATGTATAAATCAACAAGAATATATATATATATATATATATAATACAGAGTTCTTTTACAATTTCAAATACATGGATAAAACACCATAGCTTCTTGGCCACTATAAAGACACCCAATATTTGATGCTACCCAAGCAGGAGAGCTCTTTTCCCGTCTCTCTGGTGGGAGCCAGGCTTTGCCTCCCACCGTGCGCCAGGAGGGAACCAAACCCTCTCCTTTCCTATTCCTGGTGGCCAAGGGAGGTTACAAGACTCAGCTTGGGTGTTTAGGTGTTTCTGCCCGAGCCACCATGCTGGTGGGATCATCCTTTCAGCAGAGCACCCGAGGACACAGAGATGGTAGCTGTGGGCATCCAGATGGCCTCTGGGACAGAGCCTGGGTGGTGATCAGACCACCTGCGGTTCCTGCCCGGCTCTGCTCGCAGCCTCCCAGTGCACCCCACAGTCTGTGATGCTCTCCAAACTCACCAAAGCTGTGCTTCAGCAGCCCTGGGCATCTGTGCTACAGCCCCCTCTCAGACCTTCAGCCAGTCCCCATTTTTATTATGAACTGCTTATAATAATAAAAATTTTCGTATTGATTGGGATTGAAGAATCCACTGACATAGGATTTGTGGCCCAAAGTTTAAGCAGTAGCTTTTTAGACTTTGGAGAAGAGGTGGACTCTAATGACACATATCCTCTAGTCCTGAAAGCTTTCTTCAGGACCCCCATGTGCTGGTGAGACCAGTCTCTGCTTGGTCTCATTCCTGGAACCCTTCTTCATGGCTCAGGCCTGAAGTCCTACCCTAGGAAGTCTCACAAACATCACTTCATTCATCCACTGGGCGATCCTTGCACTGTTCAGGAACTGGGACCCCAGCAGGGGCAAGGAGGTCCTTTGGGGGAGGCGTGGAGGAGGGCTGGTTTCCTGGGGCAGGAGGAGGCTGCTCTCCAAGGTCCTGAGGGCTGTTCATGGGATTCCTCAGAGAGGAAAGGAGCTGATCCTTGGAGAAGTGAGCTCCCCGTGGCCCTGCTCAGCCCTCCCACCAGGGTCCAGTCCAGGGGCAGGTCAGCCAAGCGAGGACTGGGCAGTGAGGACAGGAGTCATAAATTCCTGGCAGTCTTGCTCGGAACCTGGAGGACCCCTTAGCAGCTGCTCCTGTGGGTAAAGGCCAGAAGGCTGTGGTCCCAGAAAGAGAGGTGGCCAGTGGAGGCCAGGAGAGCCCAGCTACCTCCAAGATGAGGGTGCGCATCCCTGCATGCTTAGCTTTAGCTTGTGTGTCTCCAAACAATGAGTCTCCTATTTCATTCTCATCTTACTCAGAAGTCCAAGCCATGGGCCCCCCACCAATCCCACAGCATCCTGCTTGATGGTGCATTTCCCTAAGGAAGACTTACTGCCAAGAAATTCTGCAACCTCTTCTCCACCCACTGCTGGAACTGATTCCAAACACATGGTAAATGCTGCCAAGAAGACCAAGGCCCATGATGCAAACCCCTAGGGTTTGTGAGGTCTGGATTCACGCAAGCAAAGGAAGAGCGTGGTCATAATGAGAAACTTTAGAAATTGTGTATGAAACCCTAAACTGAAAACCAGAAAGAGAAACAAGACGCTCAAACATACTTCATGAGTTTGGCATAACCTATAAATTCAGTCTACAGTATTTACTTCTGAGACCATGGGCTCTTGGTGGGAGGCCTAGCCCAGTGCTGCTGGGGGACTGGCTCAGCCAGGCTTGGACTCCTGACTGCAGAAACCAAGAGATAACAGGGGGTGCTCTTTGAAGCTGCTGTGTTTTAGCTTAACCTATAACACAGCAACAAATAGCTAACACAGAGAGATTCTCTGCTGTTGAGGTGGGGGACAGACAAGCCCCAGGCTGAGCAGCTGTAACCAGCCTCCTGCTGACACTTCCAGCTGGTTGGGCAGAGACAACCCAGAAAACTGCCCCCAGGTAAGCAGCCCAAGTTGCCCCCATTGCACACTTCACTCCAAGCTCACCCATGTGCTTTTCCACATGTAATTTGCTTCTAATAAACACTCTCTCTATTTCACACTCTCGGTCTCTTTGCTAAATTCTTTCCTCAAAGACAAGGACCGAGATCCTTCTCCCAGTTACTCCGCCACCAGAGTCACTGTGACCTTCAGGTAAGATATTTTCTTTTTGAGCTTTCCTGGTAGCTCAGTGGTAAAGAATCCACCTACCAGTGCAGGAGACATGGGTTCGATCCCTGGTCCTGGAAGATCCCACACACCCCAGAACATGTGCCACAACTATTGAGCCTGTGCTGGAGCATCCACATGCCTTAACTACTGAACCCGTGCGCTTCAGAGCCTGTCCTCTGCAACAAGAGAAACCACCACCGCGAGAAGCCGGCACACCGCAACGAGGGAGAAACCTCTGCCCACCGCAACTGGAGACGAGCCTGAGCAGCACTGAGGACGCAGCCCAGCCAAAAGTAAACAAATAAATATCTCAGAAGATGTTTTCCTTGTACTCTTTTCCATCGTCCTATTAATACACACACTTTAAGAAAACTTAGGGAGGAAAAACAAGTGAAAATCACCAAATTTGTCACCTTGCAACTGCTATCATATTAATCATTTCAGCCATTCTTGTATATTTTCTTCTACTTAGAGGATATTTTGTCTAGTTATAATCATTCAGCACATGTTACTTTTTACCTGGTTTTTTAAAAATTTCTATTGGAGTACAGTTGATTTACAATATTGTATTAGTTTCAGGTATACAGCAAAGAGAATCAGTTATACATTTATGTATATCCACAGTTTTTAAGATTTTTTTCCCCATATAAGTCATTACGGAATATTGAGTAGGGTTCCCTGTGTCATGGGCTTTCCCGATGGCTCAGCTGGTAAAGAATCCGCCCCCCCATGCATGAACCTTGGGTTCAATCCCTGGGTTGGGAAGATCCCCTGGAGAAGGGAAA
The DNA here is from genome assembly GCA_006410875.1 of Neotragus pygmaeus. NCBI lineage: Eukaryota > Metazoa > Chordata > Mammalia > Artiodactyla > Bovidae > Neotragus > Neotragus pygmaeus. The sequence goes on along the minus strand of SJYV01052557.1, from coordinate 5,989 downwards.
GGCTAGCCACTCCACTATTCTGGCCTGGAGAATTCCATGGACTGTATAGTCCATGGGGTCGCAAAGAGTCATACACAACTGAGTGACTTTCACTTTCCCTGTGCTGTAAAATAGGTTATTATTAGCTATCTCTTTTATATATTGTAGTATGTACATGTCAATCCCAATCTCTCAATTTATCCCTCCCTTTTCTTGCCTGGTAACCATAAGTTTGTTTTCTATATATGTGACACTATTTGTTTTGTAAATAAGTTCTTTTGCACCATTTTTTATATTCCACATATAAGCAATATCATATAATATTTGTCTTTTTCTGTTGACTTACTTCAGTTAGTGTGACAGTCCCTAGGTCCCTCCATGTTGCTGCAAATGGCTTTATTTCATTCTTTTTTATAGCTGAGTAATATTCCATTATATATAAGTACCTCTTGTTTTTTTGGTGGTTTTTTCTTTTTTGACTTAACATTTTTGGATTTTGATCATCTTCTTTATTAATTTTGTGTTCTGGATCTGAGACAGACTTCTCACTAGTGGTCCTGTGGTAAATAATAAGCCGGTGGCCCTCTTTGCTCAGATCTTTACCCAGGTGATGTGGCAAGAGCAAATGGAAAATCTGCAAGTGGAATGCTCCTGAGCCAGGGAGTGGAGACGCTCCTGAAAGGGGGAGGACACACTAGCTCCTTGGATCTTGGGTTCTCACGCTTACTTTCTGTGGTGTAAATATAGCCCTCCAAGGGCCAGGTAACCTAGACTTGGTTGTCTCCAAGCTCCCAGGCCTTACTCCCTGTGACATATGTAACCACACACTTCAGAGTTAAGTAAACTGTAGAGTTGTCTTACTATGTTTACCATAAGTTAACTTTTAAGTCTTCCTTTTAGCCCAGTTTTATGGAATGAATATTCGTGTCCTCCCCAAACTCAATATTTCCCTAATTCCCAATTTCCCTAACCCCCAATATGAAGGGATGATTGGGGTTAGATGAGGAAATGGGAGGGGCAACCTCCTGATGGAATTGAAAGAAAGTGTTAGTCACTCAGTCATGTCCCATTCTTTGCAATCCTGTGGACTGTAGCCTGCCAGGCTCATCTGTCCATGGAATTCTCCATGAAAGATACTGGAGTGGGTAGCCATTCCCTCCTCCAGGGGATCTTCCCGACTCAGGGATCGAACTTGGGTCTCCTGCACTGCAGGTGGATACTTTACCATCTGAGCCACCTTCAGTTCAGTTTCAGTTCAGTCACTCAGTCACGTCTGACTCTTTGCGACCCCATGAATCGCAGCACGCCAGGCCTCCCTGTCCATCACCAACTCAGTGCCTTATAATAATAGACACCCAGAGGACTTGCTCCCTCTCTCTGCCATACGAAGACTCAGCAAGAAGGAGGCCATCTCAAACCAGGAAGAGAACTCTCACCAGGAGCTAAATCAGCCAGCAAGTGATATTGGAATTCAGCCTCCTGAACTGCAAGATATAAATTTCTGTTGTTTAAACCACCTAGCCTATGGAATACCCACTGCATTATTCTTGCCTGGAGAATCCCAGGGACGGGGGAGCCTGGTGGGCTGCCGTCTATGGGGTCACACAGAGTCGGACGTGACTGAAGTGACTTAGCAGCAGCAGCGGCAGCCTATGGTATTTTGCTATGGCAACTTGAGCAGACTAAGACACCAGGATTCCAAGTTTCAGGAAAATTTGATCAGTAAGCCTGCAGAAACACAAAACTAGTTCCTTTACCCTCCATGACATTATAAAATAATACTACTTATTCTCATAAGCTCCTAGTGCTCTTGAGAAACTTAGTCTTCAAGATTTCAAATACACCCTTGGAACTGATTATAGGAATATAAACATAATCAATGAAAGTGTTAACCAAATTTCAAATACAGTTCTGGATGAATAATCTATGCATGTAAGCTATGTAGGAACATATTGCTTTTTTTCCATTGCATAACCTCAAGAGGGGTACATATCTCTGCTTTCTACCTAGACCTCAAAAATATCTTTTCCAGTTTTCCTGCTGAATAGTCAATGTTAAGGGATAAACAAAAAAACAATTAATTAGAACCAAGTTCTCCCTAGGCCACGCATTAGAATCACCTGGAAAGCTTTTCAGACAAATAGCCCAGGGGTTCCTCTCTGGAGGTCAGAGGCCACTTGGAAAAAAAGAAATCAAAAGTATTTTCCAGAAACAGAAGAGCCTTGTTCTCATGGCACCTGCTGCCTCCTTAAAGCCACAAATACATCTCCAGGAGGGAGGACCATGGATGGATGGTGCGGCCCATGGGGCTCTAGACTTGACCCCATGCCTGGAGAGAGGACCTAGGACTGGGGGCAAGAAGGCTGGAGCCGGTCAGCCTGTCCCAGGGTGGGACGTGGGCTCAGAATTACAATCGCAGTCACTCGCAGAAACAGTGGTGACTTACTAAGGGGAGAAGCAGGGCCAGAGAGGGTGCTGGAAGGCTGGGGTGGGAGCAGGAGGACCCCCGGTGGAGGCCCCTAGGGCAGGGCTGCACTCACAGCTGCCTGGCCTCCTATCCTTGCATGGGGCTCCAAAGTTCTGTGGCCACGTCCCACCCCAGGGCAGGCCCCATTCCCCTGTGATCCCAAGGGCACCCAGTGGCTCCAGTGCCCCCAGCACCACCACCACGCCAGCCCTGGGCCCTTTAGTGCATGTGCTTCAGGAGGGGCCTACAAGCCACCCAGCAACGCAGCCCAGGGCCTGTGATCCAAGGGCAAGCTGGCCCGTCTAGACAGTTCTAAGGGACAGCAGGGAAGGGGAGAGGAGCCTGTGGCTTCACCCTTGCAGCTTGGCTGCCACTCTGCTCTTGGCCTCAAAGCCCTGCAGTCCATTTTATTGTGGCAGAATTTTTAAATCACTTAAATACTTAAAAAATACCAATGCCCCAAACCTCAGTCTTCATGGAGCTGCCCTCCGGCTCTGGGCATTAACTTCCCCTTTATCGAGACTCTGTGCCCTAAACCTGCCTGACAGAGATGCCAGGGCTTCAGCCAGCAGGCATCTATGGAGCTTCTGCCAGCTGTTCAGCCCATGAGGCTTTGGGAGCTGTGCTAAGAAGACACCGAAGGGATGTACCAGCTGCTCCTGCCCACAGTGTTTCAAAGCACAGAACAGGCAAGCTGGAAACCACTATGGCGAAAAAGACATTTTCACGGTCCCACTGAAACGCCGCTTGAGTTTTGTTGGTGTTCGTGCTGCTGGAGCAGACAGTGGTGGGTAACCTGAGGGCCTTTGCATGGCTCCAGCAGCAGTGATCACGTGATTCTCCACCACGTATGCTAAGTCTTCTTACAGTTCTCTCTGATGGAGCCCGCCTACAGAGTTAGTGGGAATGTCAATTGGTGCAGCCAGTAAGCAAAACGGTATGGAGGTTCCTCAAAAAACTAGAGTTGCCATATGATCTAGCAATTCCACTCCTGGGCAAAAATCCAGAGAAAAACTATAATTCAAAAAGACATATACACCCCAATCTTCATGGCAGCACTGTTTCTGATAGCCAAGACCTGGGAGCAACCTAGATGTCATCAGCAAATGGATGGCTAAAGAAAATGTGGTGCATATAGACACAGTGGGATACCACTCAGCCAACAAAAAGAATGGAATACTGCCGTTGGCAGCAACATGGACAGACATAGCGATTAGCACATAAAGTGAAGTAAGGCAGACAGGGAAAGACAAATATCGTATGGTATCGCTTAGATGTGGAATCTTTTAAAGTGGTGCAAATGAACTCTTCTACAAAGCAGAAATAGAGTCACAGGTGTAGAAAATGAACGTGTGGCTTCCAGGCAAGGTGGGGAGGGGTAAATGGAGGGATTGGAATCAACATATACACACGACTGTGAATAAAATAGATAACTAATAAGGAGGTACTACATAGTACAAGAAACTCTGCTGTGTACTCTGTAATGACCTAGATGGGAAAGAGTCTGAAAAAGAGTGGATATATGTGTACGTATAACTGATTCACTTTGTTCCAGAGCAGAAATTGACACATTGTAAATCAACTATACTCTAGTAAAAAAATTTTTTTGGACAGAAAGAAAAGAAAAAGAGACCACTACCTATCACATTCTGGTGCAGTTAACAAAAAAGCAAGTGTCGAACCACCTGAAAAGGCTATGAAGGAACATACACCTCCTTATTCCAGCTACATGTTTCTTCAAACACTTCAGCCAAAACAACCTGCAGCAACAGGTTGATGGCAGAGGCAGCCGGAGAATGCGTCAAGCCAGATACTGAAGAGGCTGCAGAAATGTGAAACAATGCCACTCTTCTCACTAAACTGATTTTTGAAACATGAAGGTTTTTTTCCTCAGGAAAATGTGTTACTTGTGTTTACATGGAATGGCTTTATGTTTTAATAAATTATTCACTATTTTAAACTTTCTCAATTTAAACAAGGAAAAAAATATGGATAGATGTTTGTGCACATAAACAAAAGCTCCTTGGGGTCTTCAATAATTTTGAAGACTGAAAAGGGATCTTAAGACCAAAACACTGGAGACCTACAGCCTCGGCACAAACCTAGATCCATCGTGGGGCGGTGATGCCTGCTAAGTCTCTGCAGACAGTGGGCGCCTGACTCCTCTGTTCTGGGGCAGTGTGTTGGGTGCCAGGCATGGTGCCAGTTCTGCACGGTGATTCACAGTGAGACCTATCCGAGAGCTCGAGGCCCAGGTGGGGGTACAACCCCCCCCTCCCCCACAGGAAACAGGGGAGCTAAAATCTGAGGTTCTGGAGACCGTCCTTAAGCCCCACTTCTTGGGCCCCCCCCCCACTGTTGCAGGCCCCACTGACCTCTTCATATGGAGCTGAAAGAGTGGTATTAAAGGGCCAGAAGTGGAAGAGGAGAAGCTGCGGTGTGGGGCAGGAAGAATCCAGGAAGTTGAAGAAGGAGGACTCCACAGTCACTGCCATGGTGGGTGGAATGTTCTTTCTATTGTCACAGGGCTAGAAAACTCAGGGAGGGACAGAATTATTTGTATAAGGATGACTCCTCTTGCAATCAGGTTTTTCTGGGTGGCTATGGGGCTGGCAGTCATTCATGCCTTAGTGAGAAAGACTTTGGTGACCTCATCATAGCCTTTCCTCACTGAGACCAGCTACAGCAGAGTAGCAAGCCTCTTCCTGCATGTGCAGCACTCATGTGCAGGGTGGAGGGTCCTAAAGCCTGCAGCTTCTGGGAGGAAAGCAGACATGATCAACGACAGTGGATACACTTAAAATCAGCCAAAGATTCTGGGGGTCAGAGAGTAAGAGCCCTTAGTGAAAGGTCTGAAGTGGGTCTCTTATAGATAGCATATATATGGGTCTTGTTTTTGATCCATTTAGCCTTTTGGTCTGAGTATTTAATTCATTTACAGGTAAGGTAGTTATCAATATGTATGTTCTTATTGCCATTTTGTTAATTGTTTTGGATTTGTTTTGCAGGTCTTTTTTTTTTTTCCTTTCCTCTTTTGTTCTCTTGTGATTTGATGACTGTAGTGTTGCTTTGGGATTGCTTTTTTCTTTTTTTTGTGTTTATCTATTACATGTTTTCAGTTTGTGATTACCATGAGGTTTTGGTATAGCAGTCTATATATACACAAGATTGTCTTAAGTTGCTTAGTACTCAGTGAAAAGAATTAAGGTTTCAAATTTTCTGTTTTCCTATCTAAGATGAAAATATCTACAGATATAATCCATACCCACTAGAGCTCTTCTGATTCTATTATAATTTTTAAGAGTTTAATAAGCTCCTGAGACCCAAAAAGTAGAGAATCAGTCCTCCAAGGCAGTAGCCAGGTATCCTGAGGTTTCTCTTTGGCACCAGATTACTCATCAGCTTCACCTCAAGCATGTAAGGAAGGGAGGACTAACCTTCCTAGGTTCCCACAGGTAGTCGCTCATCGGCCCCTGGGAGTCTATCTTGGTCAGGCCACACATGGGAGAGACCAAGACATGGTTGCAAGAAAGATTGTTACTG
>SJYV01052556.1:0-11538 GCA_006410875.1 Neotragus pygmaeus | reverse complement strand
CAAATCACAGAAGAAATCAAAAAAGAAATCAAAATATGCATAGAAACGAATGAAAATGAAAACACAACTACCCAAAACCTGTGGGACACTATAAAAGCAGTGCTAAGAGGAAAGTTCATAGCATTACAGGCATACCTAAAGAAACAAGAAAAAAATCAAATAAATAACCTAACTCTACACCTAAAGCAACTAGAAAAGGAAGAAATGGAGAAACCCAGAGTTAGTAGAAGGAAAGAAATCTTATTTATTTTTCTTGCTTGATTTCTCTGGCTCAGGCTTTCAGTACTATATTGAACAAGAACAGTGAGACTGGGTATATTTGCCTTATTCCTAATATTTGAAAAAAAGTTTCAAACTTTCAGCATTGAGTATGATGTTAGCTGTGGGCTTATCATATGTGGCCTTTATTGAATTGAGATTTGTTCCTTCTATGCACAGTTTGTTGAGACTTTTTTTAATCATGAAAGCATATTATTGTTTAGTCAAATGTCCATTTTAAATTATCTTAAGCAATACAAAATTTATTAGTTCGTGTAATCAAGCATCAGTTCAACACTAGAAGCTTTTTTCAAGATCTGGAGACTTAAATACTCTTCCAATACATAGGACTTGTAATAGACAATATAGGACTTGCCTTTAGAATATAGAGGAAAGATTAAGTCAGTGTTCATGGAGAGCCTGGTAGCAGTGGAAAATTTACAGTTTTTTTAAAGTGATGTTTGTTCTTTTTGTCTTCTGACTTGGTACATCAGTAGGTTAATATCTGATCTCTGATTTATAGACCAACAATATATTCTTGATTTGATATTCTTTGATTATTTGCAATAATCACTGCAGTTGTAAAAATAAAAATCACTGCTTAGACTGCCTGGCAGGGTCTATATTGTAAAACAAGCCCAGTTTTGTTTATGTTGAATTTGGATTGATGGACAATTTGGTGTTCCTCTACCAGGGTCATTCCAGTTTACCTCAGCAAGAGACCATATAATTTCTCAAAAAACCATGCATTTAGCTGGTAGCTGTTTTGATAGTCAGGGCTGAATACCAGAAGGCAAGGAGTGTTTAATTAGAAGCTTAGAATTCTGCAGGCACAATGACAAAGGAAAAGGCGTGGGCTGTGGAATCATCAGACCTGGGATAAAATTTTAATACACTCACTTATCACTATGCATCCCTGAACATGTAACCCAACTCTGAATCTCAATTTCCTCATCTGTAAGATTGATATAATTATATCTAGCTCATAATGTTACCGTGAGATTGAAATAAGGTAACTTGTAGAGTACCTAACACAGAGGAAGCCAGATAAATGGTAGTTATTTTTCAGACTCAATAATCCAAAATTTGTGTGGCCTATGTTAAGATATCTTTATTAGATTGTGTATAGTTCAACACAACAAGTGTCCATAAAGAGCAGTGGTAAAAGCCCAGGTCCAGATGGCTTCACAGCTGAATTCTACCAAAAATTTTGAGAAGAGCTAACACCTATNAAAGGATAAATAAAATTGACAAACCATTAGCCAGACTCATCAAGAAACAAAGAGAAAAAAATCAAATCAATAAAATTAGAAATGAAAATGGAGAGATCACAACAGATAACACAGAAATACAAAGGATCATAAGAGACTACTATCAGCAATTATATGCCAGTAAAATGGACAACGTGGAAGAAATGGACAAATTCTTAGGAAAGTACAACTTTCCAAAACTGAACAGGGAAGAAATAGAAAATCTTAACAGACCCATCACAAGCATGGAAATTGAAACTGTAATCAGAAATCTTCCAGCAAACAAAAGCCCAGGTCAAGATAGCTTCACAGCTGAATTCTACCAAAAATTTCGAGAAGAGCTAACACCTATCCTACTGAAGCTCTTCCAGAAAATTGCAGAGGAAGGTAAACTTCCAAACTCATTCTATGAGGCCACCATCACCCTAATACCAAAACCTGACAAAGACACCACAAAAAAAGAAAACTACAGGCTAATATCACTGATGAATATAGGTGCAAAATTCTGAACATAGTTTTGAAGTTTGAAGTGAAGTGAAGTGGCTCAGTCTTGTCTGACTCTCTGCGACCCCATGGACTGTAGCCTACCAGGCTCCTCGGTCCATGGAATTTTCGAGGCAAGAATAGTGGAGTGGGATGCCTTTAGAGAGAAAAAAAATTCTACATTTATCATGATTGTAAACCTTGATAAATGCTCTGTAAATTCATTGGGATGGTCATCAATGGGCTGGTAATTAGTCAGCAAGAGTAAGAACTAAGTAATCTCATCAGAGACGCACCAGGCCCTATTCTAGATGCTTTAAATGCATATATTTTCTCATTTAATCTGAAAACTACCCCTGACATTGGTTCAAAGAGAGCTCATCACTTGCTTTGGTGGCATGGATCATACCCAATCCGGAGGGTCCCCTTCAGGGTGTCTGTCCAGGCACCTCAGCAGAGACAAGCTCTGAGTATGGCTGGCTCTGGACCTGAGCCAGGAGTACTGATTCTCCTTATTTGAAGTCACAGAGCACAAAGACAGAAGAGTGCTGGGGTTGCTTCCAAGGGGTCCTCGACAGTGTCTTGCTTGCTCATGACTGAGGAGGAGACGGGCTCTCCATGGGCTTTCATGAGATGCTCTGTACTCAGCCTCTGCCTGTTTGCCTTCACTTCTCCCATTCGTGCCTATGGAACCTTGAAGAGTGATCAGGATGTTCTGTGCCTTCACAGCAGTCACAAGGACCCCTGCTTCCATTGTGATCTTGATCAGAAAATAGTTTGCTGCTTTTCCCTACCTATATCTGTTTTCCGGGACTGCTCCTCCTTCTATGAGACGCACATAAGCCGGCTTTGTCCTTATAAACACATTCATTTTGGAGGGCGTGGGTTTTTTTTTTTTTTTTTACCTGAATTCAGTCTGGCTCTCTGTCACCCACTTAATGGCAAAGAAGTAACAAAGGCACGATATTGTGGATGGCTGCTAGGTTTTTTAATATTTCTTTTAAAGTGGGAGTCATGGTTCCCATTCATTACGTAATGCTTACAATGGACAAGGTGTTTTGTGCTAAGCTATAGAAAGACCGAGAAAAAGGTTTATTCTCCCTCCCACATATTCCCTGCTCTGTAAATGTCTGTCTCCTGGCGAGGAATCTGCCTGTCCATTCAGTCACAATTCTCCATTCCTAGTTTGGCTTCTAACAGATGAAAAAAGGGCTAAAAAGAAAACTAAAGAAGCTATCTGGGCTCAGCGAGCCATCACGGTGCACTTGCTGCATCCTTCCTTGGTCTAGATCAGTGGTTTTCAATCTATATTCTGAATAACCCTTGGGTGCAGAAGCAGCACCTCAGAGACGGCTGAGATGAGGGTAACTCCATTTTAATCTGTTATCTATACTGAGGTCTGACTACATTTCATTTTTTAAAGAATGCTTAGAATGAGTTTGATAACCTTTGATACAGTCCCAGCCTGAGGATATAGAGGAAGCACAGTATGGGATTCCAACCTTTCTCCACTGTGCCGCTTCCACAAGCTCTTAAAACCAGGGAGTTCCCTGGTGGTCCAGTGGGCAAGACTGCACTCTCCCAAGGCAGAGCCCTGGGTTCAACCCCTGGTCAGGGAAGTGGATCCCACATGCCACAAGAAGATCGAATATCCCACATGCTACAGCTAAGACCTGGTGCAGCCAAATAAATAAATATTTTAAAAAGCAAAAACAGTTTTTAAAAAAAGAAGAGGAAGAGGAAGAAATAAATAAAAGAGATGCCTCCCTATCTTATGGCCAGATTGCTCTGAAGAAATGAAAGGAAGCTGACCAGTGATTGTTCCCTAAGATCTCATCCCTAAACCCAGGCTGAAGCTGAAATACTTGGAGGAGAAAAAAATGCCACAGATTGTGAGTAATGCTCTTCAATTGGCTTCTGCTCTGAAGACTAGATGAATGTACAAAATTTCCACTCCATTTCCTTAAACTGGCGTCTGTGCTAGGCTGTAATGAAACCTGGAGGGGAGGAAAAGACCATTAGCTTGCAGAGAGGATTATTTTAGTTGCTTAAGCCATCCTCTCCCCAAAAATAGTCAGGTGGGTGTTTAGGCCAAAGTCTGTATTGTTATTATTTTTTTCAACTTTTTGTTAATTTTTTACCACTCCTTGCGTCATGTGGGATCTTAGTTTCCTGACCAGGGATCAAACCTGAACCCCTGCATTGGAAGTACTGAGTCTTAACCATTGGACCACCAGGGAAGTGCCCTGTATTGTTATTTTGAATACCACTAGAAGGCCTATGCGCTTTTCTAACATATTTCTTCATCGTATGTATTCTATGTAATCCTATACACAATTTTATTATAATTTTTAAACTCTCTCTCTCCAGTGTTTTATGTTCACTGACTAAGTTGCTTTCTCACAAGTAGCTAGTATCATCATTACCTCAGGCCACTCCTTGGTTATACTGGTCTCCTTGTCTGCCACATTCCAATTTTTTTTTCACACCATTGTACCCATCTTGAGTGGCCTCCATCCTTCAGCTATACTTGTCTAAATCCTAGTTTGTTGGAAAGAGCCCACTCTTTCAGTTAGATAGGAATAGATTCATTCCCAGCTCTGCATCTTGGACAAGTTACTTAATATCTCTGGGCCTCAGTTTCCTCATCCATTAAGTAGGAGTAATAATTAGAGCTGTCTCTGCTAGAATTCCTTTGAGGAATCAGTGAGATAACTTATGCAAATATTCTGGTCCACAAGCACGCGTGTGTGCTAAGTCACTTCAGTCCTGTCTGACTCTTTGTGACCCTGTAGACTGTAGCCCACCGTCTCTTCTGTCCATGGGATTCTCCGGCCAAGAATACTGGAGTAGTTTGCCATTCCCTCCTCCAGGGAATCTTCCTGACCCAGGGATCGAACCCACATCTCTTGTGTCTCCTGCATTGGCAGGCAGGTTCTTTACCACTAGCATCACCTGGGAAGCCCCTGGTCCACATGAGTGCTCACTAAATGAAGTTATTGTTACTACTTACATTGCGGAACACAGTTAATATGCCACTTCGTCCTTCATGTCTCTCCTGATGCAGACTGAAAGCATCCCTTCGTCCTCTTGAACAATATCCATTTAGCATTTAACCAGGATAACTAGTGTCTTCATTGGAGAAGGAAATGGCAACCCACTCCAGTGTTCTTGCCTGGAGAATCCCAGGGATGGGGGAGCCTAGTGGGCTGCCGTCTATGGGGTCGCACAGAGTCGGACACGACTGAAGCAACTTAGCAGCAGCAGCAGCAGCAGTGTCTTCATTAAGTCAATCAGTAAATATTGTACATCTGGTGTGTGTCAGCTACAATACCAAATGCAGGGGTGGATGGGAGTAGAAAGGTGGATGTAAGAGAAGGAGGTGGAGAAAACAGGTCTGAAACAGAAAGAGATTCAGTTGCTGCTCTTAAGCATCTTTTTTTCTTTCTTCCTTTTTTTTTTTGGCTGTACCACGAGGCATGTGGGACCAGGGATAGAACCCATACCCCTTGCATTGGAAGCACAGAATCTTAACCACTAGACCACCAGGAAGGTCCTGAGCATCTTATTTTCAAGCAGGGAAGATGCTCATAGACACAGATATCTAGGATCCAAAGAACAGAGTGGTGTGCTCTGTAAGGAAGGTGCAACCAGGGATGCAACTGGAGGAGTGTGGATGCTGGGTAATAAAAAACAAAACTGTGGAAGTAACAACTCTCATTCTTATTGTTAACTTTCCACTTCTTTGCTGCTCTCTCCAGCTAATGCAGGGCTATGAATCCTTAAGGAAGAATAGGTGGAATTTTTTTTTCTTCCACAGTATACCTGGACACATCATGCTCTTAGTATATGCACTGATATGAGACACTTCTGCAAATTGTCTGTAGGAAACAGAATAAAGTGTCTTCAACACACTCTGGGAAAGACTGCTTATTCTCTTGTTTCATTTTATCTCACTGACTCCTCAAAGGAATTCTAGCAAGTGTAGGACTCATGTCTTTCCCCTGAGATTACAGACAGGTGCAGGGAACCATGCTAAGATGCTTTTACCCCACAGGCCCCTTCACTTTAACCCATCACTTGTCCCTGCCTTTCCAAACTAGCATCTGGGAAATAGTGCCTGATCGTGCTTTTGGTGGATGTTGGTTTTAACCATCTTGCCATAGCAGGCTGCTGCCAGGCCTGTTGGAAGTCAGATCTCCCACCCCATCTCAGCACAGTACCCCCTCTCCTCTTCATCTTCTGCTCTGTCCCCACCGTGGTCCTTATTTCCATTAACTGACTCACTTATTCTATAGTACATCATCCTTTGAAGGCAGGTTCCAATGACTTGAAACTTGTCCTAATGGAGACTGGGCTGGGCCCAAGCATCAGTGGGCACAAAAAACCCTGAAAGTTGAAAGACTGGGGCTCTAGCCCTGAACCTGACCCTTATTCACTTCGCCACCTTAAAAAACTCACCTAGCCTCTCTTAGTCTCCATCTTCTCTGTGATTAAATGTAGGGACTGGCTTTGCTGACTAAAGTAGAAACAAACAGCTAGACAAGCCCTCATCACTATTCACACAAATAATGGAACTAGAAACCCAAGATCCTTTCCAGGTAATTTACTACTGCTGCATTTTAAGGGTGGTGGGCTGGGAAGATGGGTTTTAAAGCGGGGTGGGGGGTAGGGAGGAGTAATTCACGTCTCCCAAGCTAGTGTTCATAATGGTCTATTAAGAACACATTTAAAAGAAATGGCCTACTTCTGTAGTCTCCTACCAAGGACAACAGNCAAGGCTATGGTTTTTCCAGTAGTCATGTATGGGTGTGAGAGTTGGACTGTGAAGAAAGCTGAGCACTGAGGAACTGATGCTTTTGCACTGTCGTGCTGGAGAAGATTTCTGAGCATCCCTTGGACTGCAAGAAGATCCATCCAGTCCATTCTAAAGATCAGTCCTGTGTGGTCTTTGGAAAGAATGATGCTAAAGCTGAAACTCCAATACTTTGGCTACCTCATGGGAAGTGTTGACTCATTGGAGAAGACTCTGATTCTGGGAGAGATTAGGGCCAGGAGGAGAAGTGAATGACAAAGGATGAGATGGTTGGATGGCATCACAGACTCGATGGACATGAGTTTGAGTGAACTCTGGAAGTTGGTCATGGACAGGGAGGCCTGGTGTGCTGCAATTCATGGGGTTGCAAAGAGTTGAACATGACTGAGCAACTGCGTTGAACTGAATTGGTAAGCCATGTGGTCCATTTATTCGTACTATTGAAATGTTAAGTTATTCAAAGAAGCGAGCATAATTTTCTGTAGTCATCATTGACTATGACCTTTTTGGTCTTTAAAAGGAAGAATCATATGTGTCAATGAAATCTCAGAAAACCAAATCCCTTCAACAATATGATAGACCAAAGTTCATGGAAGGTGCTATGTAACAGTAGAATATTGGGGAGTCCCTCATGGTCCAGTGTTAGGTCTCTGAACCTTCACTGCCAAGGTTCCATCCTTGGTTGGGGAACTAAGATCCCACAAGTCACATAGTAAAAGTGAAAGTGACAGTCGTTCAGTCCTGACTCTTTACTATCCCATGGACTGTATAGTCCCTGGAATTCTCCAGGCCAGAATACTGGAGTGTGTAGCCTTTCTCTTCTTCAGGGAATCTTCCCAACCCAGGAATCAAACTGGGGTCTCCCGCATTGCAGCTGGATTCTTTACCAACTGAGCTATTAGGCAGTCTCCACAAGCCACGTGGCATGGCCAAAAAAACCATCAAGAGCATTGAGTCAAGTTTTCCTTCAAATCAATCCAAAGTTTTAGTTAATTAGTCAGACTCAAATTTAAAACAATTCTTTTTAATGGAAGAAAACAGATATTCACAAACTCTGCTTCAGTAATTGTAACCAGAATGAATTACCATAAAAACATAGGAAAAGCTTTGTTCTCATTTTGAATGAAGCTTATGGCTATATCAATATATCAGTAAAATTCTATATGAGGTTTAAACTTAAAACATCTACCAACTTTTTAAAAGAATTTTATCACTACTTTCAGAAAACTAAATTAAATTGCTACTGTAGACCATGTTCATTTTCCTCTATAATACCACTTTTTTCAAAACTGCAATAAAGATAACAGTCCCGTGGCTTTTTCATTACTTTGTAGTTTGTATAGAAAGCCTGCATTTTTATTTTATACTTTAGATAATTCAATATGTCATACAAAAAAAAGTCTTTTCTCTATAATACAGCTATGAGAATTTTGTTTGTAAATATTGCTTCTGCCTCTAATAAAATCTGTAAACACTTTGGCAGGGTATTAAAGAGATCTCTCAGTTTCTTCCCACACATTGTCTAAGGATGCAGAGAAATGCCAGAGTGTGTAGCCTCTGGGATTTAAGAACTTCTCTCTTAAAGGAAAATCAAGTTTTAAAGTTGCTATTACAAAAATAATACATGCTTATTACCAAAAAAATCAAATAGAGAATGGTATGGAATTAATACAGTTCTTTCATACTGTTCCTACTTTGAGATAATTCGTGTAAAGAGTATAGGAAAAATGCCTGGCACATAACTAGAATTTAATACATAATTGCTACTATCAATGTAATTAGCATATAAGTGAAAGGATCAAAGATGAGCATGGCCAGCAAAATCAGTGTGCATTCTAGATAAGGTATGGCAAAGCTTCTATTTAAAAGCAGATTCCTTGTGTTCTGTAACTCAGGGGGTGGGAGTGCTATTTGCACAGAATACAAAGTGAATGTTGCTTCTTGTGGTTGAGCAATGCAGCAACCTTGACAAGAGACTCTAGCTGTAGTTCAAATTAGAATATGAAAATGAATGAATAAACAAAATGTGTTACGTGGGCTTCCCAAGTGGTACTAGTGGTAAAGAATCTGCCTGCCAATGCAAGAGGCTCAAGAGATGTGAGTTTGATCTCTGGACTGGGAAAATCCTCTGAAGTAGGAAACGACACCCCAGTTCAGTATTCTTGTCTGGAAAATTCCATTAGCAGAAGAGCCTGGTGGGCTACAATCCATGGGACCACAAAGAGTCAGATACTACTGAGCAAATTACATGCATACAATTCAATCATGAAAAGGAGTCAATCTCTGACACATGATACAACGTGGTCAAAACTTGAAAACATCACGCTAAGTGAAAGAAGCCAGGCACAACAGGTCACACATTGTATGAGTCCATTTACATGAAACATGCAGAATGAAGAAATCCATAGAAATAGAAGGCAGATTAATAGTTACCTGGAGCTAAGTAAGGGGAGAAAGGACTGGGGACTGACTGCTTAACAGGATATGAGGTTTATACCCAGGACCATGTCCTGATGCTTTAGTTATTTAAACAAGTAAATTAATTCTCTGCCCCCTCTTAGTTTTGCTAAGTCTTATTTTCATTACACACCTGATCTCAAGAATAGAAGCTCTGGCTAGGTCTTTGAGGCAGGGAATCAGCAAAGGCTAAAGAAGACACAGCTTCTCTTCCTGGACCGAAGTCTACAACTAAACAAATGCTTTTCACCTATTCCTACTCTTCCTACTATTTCTCATTTCTAATACTATAACTATTACTGCCCAAGCAATACTGTTATCGCTACAGCCATTACAACTGAGTTTACACAACTGTTGTTACTAATTACACTACTACCATAACTACTCCTTGATTAAAAAGGTAAAACATTGTTCTATTCACTTTGCCAACAAAGATCCACATAGTCAAAGCTATGGTTTTTCTAGTAGTCGTGTACAGATGAGAGAGTTGGACCATAAAAAAGGGTTGAGCGCCAAATGCTTTTGAATTGTGATACTGGAGAAGACTCTTGAGAATCCCTTCGACAGCAAGGAGATCAAACCAGTCAATCCTAAAGGAAATTAACCCTGAATATTCATTGGAAGGACTAATGCTGANGTTGAGCGCCAAATGCTTTTGAATTGTGATACTGGAGAAGACTCTTGAGAATCCCTTCGACAGCAAGGAGATCAAACCAGTCAATCCTAAAGGAAATTAACCCTGAATATTCATTGGAAGGACTAATGCTGAAGCTGAAGCTCCAATACCTTGGCCACCTCATGCGAAGGGCTGATTCATTAGAAAAGACCCTGATGCTGGGAAAGATTGAGGACAAGAGGAGAAGGTGGTGACAGAGGATGAGATAGTTGGATGGCATCTCCAATTCAATGGACATGGGTCTGAAAAAACTCCAGGAGATAATGAAGTACAGGAGAGCCTGGCTAGTCCATGGGGTCACAAAGAGTCAGACACAACTTAGCAACTGAACAATAACAAGTCACTTAAATATGTAATCCTTAAATGTGCCATGAACTATTATCACTACCCTACCTACAGATGAGGAAACACTTAAGAGGCCAGATTCACAACAATAAAGATGTCAAGCCTGCATCGAATGGCTCATTGTGCTTCATGTTGCTGATAGTGTATTGGTCCTCCTATGAGAACTGGTCCCCCACATCCCTGACAATGGAGGGAGAGGAACAGAATCACCAGGGATAGTACTAGAACTGTAGACCTTTTTCTACCACCCAACCATGACTGACTGAGTAAAGGACAGGCGCCGAACTCAAGAATGATAATTCACCAACTAAGAAACTTGGGACCTGATGCAGGAAGTATAAGTGAGATCGTTATCAGAAATGTATACAATGAAATTGTTGAAGAGTAACTAGGAGTGAAATCAGAAGCAGAAAGGATGCCAAGAGGAAAGAAAAAGGCAAGCCATTTTCAGGGAAAAGTTATAAGGAAACAAAAAATATGAGTAAGTGGAGGCCACCAATGAGTAAGAAGAGAATTAAATGGATTCAAAAAGAGAAGCAGAGATGCTGTTAGGAAGAGAAAGCTGTGTGGTGAGGAGGTGAGGAGGGTATCAGGACTCTGAAGTTGCTGTGGATTCTGATGAGGGCTGTTTTTTGATAACTCAGTCTTATTTTTACATAATTCACACTTATCGTTTACAACTTAGGGTGTTTGGACGAGATCATTGTTCTTTCCAACCAAGCAAACTTGATTACGTCCCTGGGCTACAAGATAGAGGATGGCACATGGGGAAAACAAAATTGCAGTGAAACTAATACAGATTTTGCCTGTAAGTTGACTGGAAAAACCTTTACCCTCCCCCAACCCCTAGCTAGAATACCTATCACAGAGAATTAGTATGGATAGCGGAATCTGCTCTAGGCTAAGTATGTAGATGTAAATAGTGGGGCATCGCCTTAGAAGCAAGCAGGAAGGAGCCAAACAAGTGATTTGTGAGCTGCGGCAACCTTCCAAATACTGCCTTTGTGGTCCTATGTGATGAAAATGAATGCCCATAACAATGTTCTAGTACATCGTAATTTGAGAAATGTATACCAGATTCTATCATTTCTTTTTTTCAATAAACAGGGCTTGGAGGGTATTATTCCATCAGTAAATCAGAAACGCCAAACATCCTGAATGTCCACACACCCCAAACTCTGCTTTTCACTGGAGTTGTACTTGACACACATTAAATGTGAAGCTGTGCTAGAAGAACAAGCTGAAATCACCCT
>SJYV01052552.1:0-13476 GCA_006410875.1 Neotragus pygmaeus | reverse complement strand
TTTTTTTTTGAAGGTCAAAATTCTAGCTGCTCGCATTAATAAGATTTTGAATTCAAATGACTATTGCAAATGAATTCAGAGAAGGCAATGACACCCCACTCCAGTACTCTTGCCTGGAAAATCCCATGGATGGAGAAGCCTGGTAGGCTGCAGTCCATGGGGTCGCTAAGAGTCAGACACGACTGAGCCACTTCACCTTCCCTTTTCACAATCATGCCTTGGAGAAGGAAATGGAAACCCACTCCAGTGTTCTTGTCTGGAGAATCCCAGGGACCGGGGAGCCTGGTGGGTTGCCGTCTATGGGGTTGAACAGAATCTGACATGACTGAAGTGACTTAGCAGCAGCAGCAGCAGCAGCATTGCAAATGAATTATTTTAAAATGTATTTTGAATACAAAAAAAGAAAAATCTAGAAGTTGTGACTATTGTATGATTTTATCATATTGCATATTCTTTGTTGTATATCCCAAATAAGCTCTTATATATACAAGTATTTTCATGAGCTGTTCTTTAAAATCATAACGCCATTGTGTATTTAAGCTAGAGAATGAACCCCAGGGCATGTCCATCTGTCTAAACAAAGAAAACTTCCAACAGAGATACGGGGACAGATTGTTCTTTAAACTGAGCTGATGAATGTGAATGTTTAAGAAATTATAAATTATTGAAAAGCACAGTTTAATGTATTGCTCTCCATTCCTATAATTTTATTTTGATATATGTTATTGACTTTGAAGTATTTTTACAATTGTTATCAAAACAACATTAACATTTAAATGTTTTCAGATCAACATAAGGTAACTACAGTCATGAAAAAATATATTAAAAAGGCAATTGGACATTGCAGAAATAAAACTCCGTATACACGATGGTTCTAAAGATATATATTTGTCTCTAGTGAATTAAAACAAATTTAAAATGCATTAACTTCATCTTAACTAAATTTTGTGCCAAAATAAAACAGCAATAAATAAATAATAATAGTAAAGGCTAGCCATGTTATTAATAATATACAATAGCAAGATCATTGTTGTGCTTAACTCAAATTCATTTAATGCTACAGTGAAATTTTTAACGCTTGGAGTAGCCCATGCTACTGTGAAAAACCTAAAATACATGCATATTAAATTTTACAAGACAATTTATATTCACAGTAGTTCAAATAGCAGGGATGATCTTCTCTACAATTTATCTAGTCAATTATCTAGTCAATACTAAATGGAAAGGATCACCGTTTTTACAGGTCTGAGGTGAAAATGTATAAGTTAGAGTGAGTAGATTTAATGTGAACTAGGAAAAGAAAATGTCCAAACTGTAAATTAAATAATCTGCCTTCAGATTTGTGTGTGCAGTTGTGTGTGTTTGTGTCTGTGTGTGTGTGTGTCTGTGTGTGTGTGTTGAAGGGAGGGTGGGACTTTCTTCGCTATTACTTTCTTTTGAAATAAAAGGTCAGAATTTGGAAGGAAAGGAAAAAGAGAAAAATTAAAACTGTTTACAAGGTACATATAAAGGTAGAAATTGGAGGGAACAGATATGCTAATGAGAAGGCAGAAATTAGTCCAAGAAAAATTGTGGCACACAAGTATTTTTCTTTCTCAATCTTTCGAAAGGTGGTTCATGCAATTACAGGTAATCATGTGTGTTTATAGAGTGGTACACAAAGACTTGGAATGATTTCCAGTCTCAGCAAGCTATTTATCCAGAGTGCTGAAAATTATCCTATTTCTTTGCATATTCAGTTTTTTGCACCTGAAATCTTAATATAGACCTAAAACCTTCTCTCTGAAAAAATCTTTCTATGTTTGAAAGGTCACATCCTCTAGGTATGATTTTATAGTATTGGTTCTTAATTGTTTTCAAATCTATTTTGTGTTATTAAAGTTTAGAAATTCTACCAAAATAAAGATGTTTATGTTGGTAGGCCTGCTTTATAATTTTGAAAGTGAAAGTGAAGTCGCTCAGTGGAGTCCGACTCTTTGTTATCCCATGGATTGTAGCCTACCAGGCTCCTCCCTCCATGGGATTCTCTAGGCTAGAGTACTGGAGTGGGTTGCCATTTCCTTCTCCAGGGGATCTTCCCGACCCAGGGATCGAACCTGGGTCTCCCTCATTCCAGGCAGATGCTTTAACCTCTAAGCCACCAGGGAAGCCCACTTTTTAATTTTATAGAAGTTCAAATAATACAATTTGCACTCTCTTGTGTTGGCTTCTCTCATTTAATAATTTCATTGTGGGTTTACCTTTATTGTCAACAATTAAAGTATTAAATCTGTACTTTATACATAATAGTGCTGAAGAAGTTTTAGTTACTCTCAGAAGTATTTTACCCCCTTTTTCTCTCTCTTTCCATAGCCTTCTTCACAGTCCATCCTCATTCATGGAGGAGCAATCTTCCCCTTTTGTAATAGTCCACTTTCTCTCTTTTAGCTTAATTCTACCACACACTGTGCCTATGCCATCCACTGCAGATTTCTGCTTCAATTTCTTCAGTTTATATACTTCTGGTTTCTTAGGATGAATGGACACAGAAGACATTTGTATTTCTGATTTGTTATAGCTTTCTGAGGATATGACTTGTCTTTAGCTTTTAGATCAAACTCCCACCTCTGATGATCTGTTTTCACTCCTATCTGCACTATCTCATGCAACCACTTTCTTCACATTTCAGGAGTTCTTCAGGAAAAGTTTTCTTGTTTCTACTTGAAACAAGGGTTCAACTGTTTCAAACTCTTTAGGCAGCTAAGATTTCATTGTACTCAGTTTGCTAAGGCACAGACTACCCTGCCCACTTTCAACTGTGTCTTTTTCTATCTGATAGCATTACATTACAAATTATATTGAAACACTTTATCAAAAAGTCAGAATTACCAGTGAGCATAGCGGCAATAGATTAGCCTCTTAAATTGCACACCACGTCCCATGGCCTGCAGAGTTATAAGCATCTCCTAGCTATTACAAATCAAAAGCACTTGGCTCAAACACCCATAAAGAGGACATAAGAATACTGGCTGATTGCATTCACTCAAAATTTCCACACCTGAATTGATTTTACTGAAGTTCAACAACTTGGTTTGGAGAAAAGATAAGGGATTTTAGGCAATTTTTCAAAATCTTTTATTAATTGTATATATTTTCTCCTCTATGTATTTCATACAGTTGGTTCTATTATGAATATGATTGCATACATCCTGAGTTCAGATTGTAGAAGCACCTTTTAAACCGACCTGTGTTTATATAAGTTATTGTGGTGGGTGTTACCACAAGTTTTATTTTTTTAATGTTGCTTTGTATTTCATTCATTTTTCTCAATATGCTCAATCAGCATACTTTATGTTTTCATGGATATAAGATCAAACTCAATGGCTATATGCAGGAGAAGGAAACTAAACACACTTTCTAAAAGGTACTGAATAACCCATCTCCCCTCTTGTGTTTCAAATTTTTCTAAAATTAACCACTCTTGAATAAAACTGTAGCACTTTGTTTCAGCTGTTTCTGAAGAGTAGCAAGACTTTTATGTTAAACCAGCTTGTCATTAAATGTATTCTTTGCTTTCTAACTGAGGTAGTTAAATATTTTTCTAAAAATGCATATACTGACAAATTAGAATATAAGTATACCATAATAAATACTTAAATTAGATAGTTATTTTTTATATTTTTTGAAACAATTTCTACCATTGTATAGGAAAACCAGAATACCAGAGACAATTTTTTTCTTTCATTTAACAATTTTGGAACAGAATAACATTTAGGTAATATTTCAAAGGACGTTTCTGAAAACTCAAGTTTCTAAACACTTGCTTAAGATGTAATTCTTGAAATGTGACAAACTTATTTTTTGTATTTTATGTGCTTTATTTGAAAACATTGCTATAAAAATATTTTCCTTTATAATATATTTTAATAAGAACCATGTAATCATAAGAGTATATACACATTTTCTCAATCAAGATATAATTAAATTATAATCCTACGTTTATGTGGTTTTTGAAAGTCCAATTTTCTTTAGGTTCATAATATCATTGCAGATGTAACCATTCAGTCAAAATAATTAAGAAAATATGTCAAAATGAGCAATATCATTAATATATAGTCAGATAGAATATATGTTTTGATAAGTAAACAATTATCCAGGGCAGGAGACAAGAAAATATTCAGTTTATACTTAGAGTCATAGTTTAAGTATTTTATGTCTAAACAATAGATTATTGAAATTTACAACATTTTATAGCTTGTACCCAAAGCAAAATTTTATAGAACAATTATTGAGAAGATAAAAAGGAGTTGGTAACCAAAAAATGCTGATACACCTGTAACTAGACTCATGAAAGCAGGCTTTGCTATAATAAAGCACAGTTTTGCTAAACACTTAATTAATTGCTACATTAAAATGATAGGGGCTCAGCTCATAAAAATGACTTATGAGAATGTAGGCTTCTTTTGCTCTGCTAACTAAAAATGCAATCTGCATACACCATTTAATTAAGAAAAAATGTAATCATGCAATAGATAGTGTGGGCGTTTGGTGCGAAAACAAAGCTTGCAGGTATTTGGGGATAAGGAAGTGTGATTTTAATGTTGTTAGTACCATTTACTCGGAGAAGGCAATGGCACCCCACTCCAGTACTCTTGCCTGGAAAATGCCGTGGATGGAGGAACCTGGTAGGCTGCAGTCCATGGGGTCATTGAGACTCGGACATGACTGAGGAACTTCACTTTCCCTTTTCACTTTCATGCCTTGGAGAAGGAAATGGCAACCCACTCCAGTGTTCTTGCCTGGAGAGTCCCAGGGACGGGGGAGCATGGTGGGCTTCCGTCTATGTGGTCGCACAAAGCTGGACATGATTGAAGCGACTTAGCAGCTGCAGCAGCAACAGTACCAGAAGTGTGCACCAAACCAAAGTCAATAGAGGCACTCAGATGTTTTATGCTACAGATTTTACTTACTTTTAATTTTCAATTTTAAGACTTTCCAGGTTCAATTTAGAGTTGCATTAAGGTTACGTATACAGTAATACTAACTGAAGACCACGTACTCAGTGTCTTTGAGGCAATTTGTTGGAAGGCAACTTAAACGAAAGAAATATTTATTCTATTGTGAATATTGCACTAAAGACTATTTATGGATTGTTATTTCTCTCAACAACACTTTCAAGTTCATCCCACTTTTACAAATGGAGTTTTAGGGACATTACATTAGGCTTTCCATGTGATGCTAGTCATAGAGACGTAAGAGACACTGGTCTGATCTTTGGGTCAGGAAGATTCCCCTGGAGTGGGAAATGACAACCCACTCCAATATTGTTGCCTGGGCAGAGGAGCCTCACAGGCTACAGTCCAAAGGATCACACCGAGTCAGACATGACTGAAGTGACTTACCACACAGCACACAAGGACATTATATAACTTTTTCTAAAGTCACACAACATGCGTGGAGAAAATCTGTTCCTAACAAAGCAAATATGCATGACTGTGCAGCTTATGCATTTAAACTTATACCATTTATCATTGTTTTAATTTATTTTTTAAGTATTTTTTTTTTTACTTTATTCTACTTTACAATACTGTATTGGTTTTGCCATACATCGACATGAACCCACCACAGGTGTGTACGAGTTCCCAATCTTGAATCCCCCTCCCACCTCTCACCTCACATTGTCTCTCTGGATCATCCCCGTGCACCAGCCCCAAGCATCCTGCATCCTGCAACGAACATAGACCGGCTCCTCGTTTCTTACATGATAGTATACATGCTTCAATGCCATTCTTCCAAATCATCTCACCCTCTCCCTCTCCCTCAGAGGCCAAAAGTACGTTCTATACGTCTGTGTCTCTTTTGTTGTCTCATATACAGGGTCATCATTACTATTTTTCTAAATTCCATATATATGTGTCAGTATACTGTATTGGTGTTTTACTTTCTGGCTTATTTCACTCTGTATAATAGGCTCTAGTTTCATATTACCTGTGAAATAATGATCATTTCAAGCTCTATTATATTAAACCTGAGGTAATAGATTCTTGTGTATAAATTGCCATAATTACTTTAAATTTACTTCTACCAAAAAAAAAAAAAAAAAGACAAATGAGAAATGATAGTATCTGATCAGAGACTGTAAGAGTGACTGAAGACATGACAGGAAACGTGGTTTTCCCTAGTGGTTAATCTGGAACCGAAATGTGATTAACCTTTTCCAGAGCTGGCCAAACTTTAAAAGCTTATTCTTGTCTCCTTTTAAAAATGTGGGATGCTGCCTCTTACAGACATTATTTTAATGAAATGAAAGCTATAGTTTTCCTTTCTAAAGAAGTAAAAGACTTTAATCAGCCTTCCCAGAGAGTTATTCATCTCCATCACAGAATTATCAGCAATGACTCACCTAATCCTCATAAAATGTAGAAAAGGAAGCAGTAGACAATCATAAAGATTAAACACCACACCTAATTCACTGGGTTCTGAAGACTTTCTTAATATAGACCCCATATTTTTTAGACTATTTTACTAACTTTACCATCCTTCAGATTCTTTGTCAACTTTCACAAACACTTCCCTCAAGTTTTCAGGAAATTATACCTAAATTTTAGCTCTCACTTGTATCTAAATTTGATCAAGATAGTCTAAGCACCATGGTTAAGTAATTTAATTATATATTACAGAACATATTATTTCTTAAACTCAACAATATTTTAAGTTACAAAAGCAAGTAAACTAAAATTAAATGGTAAGCTGAAATGCTACTTATCAAGAAATTTGCTCATGAAAATTTCTCCTTTAGTGATTACAACAGTAATATTTTAAAATTAAAATAATGTTTGTCATTTTTCAACAAATTGTCAGATCCTTGACCACCAAAAAGTTAAGAATTTTGTTCTTAGGATATATAAGAACTTAAGTATATGGGAAACAATTTTTCTCTTTCCAAATAGTGGACCCATTTACAAATCTTCTACATTCAAAATTATTCCAAGATCCTAAGGGTTCTTTATCTCTTCATGGCTTATTTTCATTGAAACTAAACTTAGTTTTTAATCCATCAACAAGAAATCTTGGCTTACTGAATAGCAGAGGCATATTTTCCAAGTGTTATACACTGAACCCACATAAACTCATTTAATTGTATGTATATGTGACTTTGATATGGAGGATATATGTATATTACTTTATTAGCATTATTTCATAAAGGAGTCTTTTTATTCTATCTGCTTATCTTGGACACACTTTCCCTTACTTCATCGATGAAAAATGACTAAGAAATATCAAGAGAGTTTCATAGGAAGAAATTCTATTTCAGTGGAAGGACCTAAAGATATTCAATCAAATAGCCAAGTTTACTTCCTAACTTTGTGTCTCCGACATTGTATATTGTATAATAACGAACAATTCACTTAAGTCTTCAATATTCATTCTTCAACAAAAAAAAAAATGTTTTTCAGTGTGTCTCTGATAGGCTTGTCCATCTCACCTCCACACATCTCTCTGGTCATCTTTTATGACTCAGATTTCTAAATTTACCCTAAATGCAATTCCATGTTTTCCCTTTCAGTAAAGACACTGAATATCTCTGTAGTCAGCATTTTTTTCTATAAAGGTCCAGACAGTAAATACTTTAGGCTTTGGGAGCCATACAAAGTCTCTGTCACATTTCTTTTTTCATTCTCTCCTACTTTCCTTCTTCCTGTCCTTTTTTCCACTTTCTTTCTTTCCTTACTGTCTTTCAGTTTTTTTTTTAAATAGCTATTACAATGTTTTATTTATTTATTTATTATTTTCTTTTACTTTATTTTACTTTGCAATACTCTATTGGCTTTGCCAACAATGTTTTAAAATATAAAATTATTCTTGCTCAAAACCATGTAAAATGAAAAAAAATCAACAAAAATCTTAGAACTAACAATGCATTTAATGGAACAAAAAAGATCACACTTTACAAAAATTGAAACGAGGATAAGAAGGTCCTCTCTCACCGCATCTATTCAACATCACTGTTAACACTAGTAAAGTAAGACAAGAAAAGGGAATGAAGTATAGTGAATATAAAGGAAGAAATAAAGCTGTCTTTATTTGCAGATGAAATGATTGTCTATATAGAAAATTGTATAGAATAGAGCAACAATAACGTAAATCTTCCTGCAGCAGAGAAATGTTAGTAAGATNGGACACACCTGAGCAACTGAACTGATTGAACTGAACTGACACACACATGGATTACCTCCATTAAAAGTTACTTCAGGGTAATGAGTATAGTTACCTGTGTTACCCAATATGCACTTGTTGCTTATTTATTTTATACATAGTAACAATTTGCATCTCTTAATTCCATACCCCTAGTTTTCTTACCCCATTCTCTCTTCCCTCTGGTAACTATTAGTTTGTTTTCTGTATCTGTGAGTCTATTTTTGGCTATGTACATTTGCTTGTTTTTTTAGATTACACATATACATACAATATTTGTCTTTCTATGACTTATTTTACTAAGTATAATATTTTCTATGTCCATCCACATTGCTGAAAATGGCAAAATTTTATTCTTTCTTATGAGTGAGTATACCTGGAAGTCTTCTTTACCCAATTGTTTGTTGATGGGAACTTAGGTTGCTTATTTCTGGAGTCTATATTCTGTTCCATTAATGTCTGTATTATTCTGCCATCAATATCATATACTTTTCATCAATATAAACTTGTAGAAAGTTTTAAATAAGATAGTGTAAATCTGGCAACTTTATTCATCACTTTCAAAGCTGGGCTAATTCTTTCAGGTATGGTCTTTCCATATAAATATCAAATCAAGTTGTTGGTACTTACTAGCAGTTTTGGGGGATTTTAAGTAGGATGAAAATGAATATTTTATATCAAATTGGAAAAAAAGTAATATGTTAATAATTCTAAGTCTTTAAACCAGTGATTGAGAAATCTCTATCCATTCAACATTAAACATTATTTTTTGATGTTTTGCAATTTTTCATATTAAAATATTTAATATCACTCAGTGCAGTTGCTCAGTTGTGACCAACTCTTGCCACCTCATGTTCTGTAGCACATCAGGCTTCTCTGTCCATCACTGGTTTCCAGAGCTTGCTCAAACTCACGTCCATCGAGTCAGTGATGTCATCCAACCATCTCATCCTCTGTCATCTCCTTCTCCTTCTGCCTTCAATCTTTCCCAGCATCAGGGTCTTTTCTAATGAGTCAATTTTTTGCATCAGGTGGCCAAAGGATTGGAGCTTCAGCTTCAGAACCAGTCTTTGCAATGAATATTCAGAACTGATTTCCTTTAAGACTGACTGGTTGGATCTCCTTGCAATCCAAGGCACTTTTAAGAGTCTTCCATCACCAGTCACATCCACAACTGGATGGTGTTTTTGCTTTGGCTCATCCTCTTCATTCCTTCTGGAGCTATTTCTCCAAACAAAAGCAATTGGAATTTATAATAAATATACTATTTAGAATTCCATCAAAAATAAAATACTTAGGAATTAATTTAACAAAATAAAATCCCCAAGGAGAATATTAGGCACTTGGGGATTTTATTTTGTTAAATTAATTCCTAAGTATTTTATTTTTGATGGAATTCTAAATAGCATATTTATTATAAATTCCAATTGCTTTTGTTTGGAGAAATAGCTCCAGAAGGAATGAAGAGGATGAGCCAAAGCAAAAACACCATCCAGTTGTGGATGTGACTGGTGATGGAAGACTCTTAAAAGTGCCTTGGATTGCAAGGAGATCCAACCAGTCAGTCTTAAAGGAAATCAGTTCTGAATATTCATTGCAAAGACTGGTTCTGAAGCTGAAGCTCCAATCCTTTGGCCACCTGATGCAAAAAATTGACTCATTAGAAAAGACCCTGATGCTGGGAAAGATTGAAGGCAGAAGGAGAAGGAGATGACAGAGGATGAGATGGTTGGATGACATCACTGACTCGATGGACGTGAGTTTGAGCAAGCTCTGGAAACCAGTGATGGACAGAGAAGCCTGATGTGCTACAGAACATGAGGTGGCAAGAGTTGGTCACAACTGAGCAACTGCACTGAGTGATATTAAATATTTTAATATGAAAAATTGCAAAACATCAAAAAATAATGTTTAANCGTGAGTTTGAGCAAGCTCTGGAAACCAGTGATGGACAGAGAAGCCTGATGTGCTACAGAACATGAGGTGGCAAGAGTTGGTCACAACTGAGCAACTGCACTGAGTGATATTAAATATTTTAATATGAAAAATTGCAAAACATCAAAAAATAATGTTTAATGTTGAATGGATAGAGATTTCTCAATCACTGGTTTAAAGACTTAGAATTATTAACATATTACTTTTTTTTCCAATTTGATATAAAATATTCATTTTCATCCTACTTAAAATCCCCCAAAACTGCTAGTAAGTACCAACAACTTGATTTGATATTTATATGGAAAGACCATACCTGAAAGAATTAGCCCAGCTTTGAAAGTGATGAATAAAGTTGCCAGATTTACACTATCTTATTTAAAACTTTCTACAAGTTTATATTGATGAAAAGTATATGATATTGATGGCAGAATAATACAGACATTAATGGAACAGAATATAGACTCCAGAAATAAGCAACCTAAGTTCCCATCAACAAACAATTGGGTAAAGAAGACTTCCAGGTATACTCACTCATAAGAAAGAATAAAATTTTGCCATTTTCAGCAATGTGGATGGACATAGAAAATATTATACTTAGTAAAATAAGTCATAGAAAGACAAATACTGTATGTATATGTGTAATCTAAAAAAACAAGCAAATGTACATAGCCAAAAATAGACTCACAGATACAGAAAACAAACTAATAGTTACCAGAGGGAAGAGAGAATGGGGTAAGAAAACTAGGGGTATGGAATTAAGAGATGCAAATTGTTACTATGTATAAAATAAATAAGCAACAAGTGCATATTGGGTAACATAGGTAACTATACTCATTACCCTGAAGTAACTTTTAATGGAGGTAATCCATGTGTGTGTCAGTTCAGTTCAATCAGTTCAGTTGCTCAGGTGTGTCCGACTCTTTGCAACCCCATGGACTGCAGCACACCAGGCTTCCCTGTCCATCAACAACTCACAGAGCTTCTCAACCTCATGTACATCAAGTCGGTGATGCCATCCAACCATCATCCTCTGTCATCCCTGTCTTCTCTTGCCTTCAATCTTTCCCTACATCAGGGTCTTTTCCAGTGAGTTGACTCTCCGCATCAGGTAGCCGAAGTATTGGAGCTTCAGCTTCAGCATCAGTCCTTCCAATGAATATTCAAGACTGACTTCCTTTAGGATAGACAGGTTGGGTCTTCTTACTGCCCAAGGGACTCTCAAGAGACTTGTCCAACAAGACAGTTCAAAAGCACCAATTCTTTGGCACTGAGCTTTCTTTATAGTCCAATTCTCACATCCATACATGACTACTGGAAAAGCCATAGCTTTGACTATATAAACCTTTGTCAGTAAATAATATATTGTTTCTTAATATGCTGTCTAGGTTTATCATAGCTTTTCTTTCAAGAAGCAAACGCCTTTTAATTTCATGACTACAGTCCCCATCTGCAGTGACTAGGAGCCAATGAAAATAAAATCACTCACTGTTTCCATAGTTGCCCCATTTATTCGCCATGAAGTGATGGGACCAGATGCTGTGATCTTTGTTTTTTGAATGTTGAGTTTAAAGGCAATGTTTTCGCTCTCCTCTTGCACTTTCATCAACAGACTCTAGTTCATCTTTGCTTTCTGCCATAAGGGTGGTGTCATCTGTATATTTGAGGTTATTGATATTACTTCCTGGAATCTTGATTTCAGCTTGTGCTTTGCCCATGTGGTATATTTGAAATCAATACTGTACTATATTTCACCTATACTTCAATAAAAAATAAAGAATATAGATCTCAGAAATAGATCCAAACAAATGTATTCAACTGATTTTAAAAAAAATCAAATACAACTCAATAAAGGATAATCCTCCTAGTCTATGACATGGGAGGAATTGGTAATACTTATGCAAATAAAAATTAACCTATACCTTATACATTATATAAATGACTCAAAATGGTTTCTAGACCAAAAGGAAAAGCATAATGTTATTAAACTTCTAGACGATCACTTAGGAAAAATTTTACATGTCCTTAGGCTTGGTGTTAAATTTTTAATTCGCTGTTGTTCAGTCACTAATTCATGTCTGACTCTTTTGCAACACCATGGACTGTAGCCTGCCCAGCTCCTCTATCCCTGGGATTTCCCAGACCAGAATACTGGAGTGAGTTGCCAGCATAACACCAAAAGCAATATCCATGAAAGAAAAAAAGAAATAGATTTTATTAGAATTAAGCTTTTGTGTATGAAAAATATGTTAATAGACTAAGAAAATAAATCACAGACTGAACGAAATATTTGCCAAATCTATGTCTGATAAAGGATTTGTATGGTGGTTCAGATGGTAAAGAATCTGCAGGAGGCCTGGGTTTGATCCCTGAGTTTGAAAGATCACCTGGAGAAGAGAACAGCAACCCACTCCAGTACTCTTGCCTGGAGAATTCCATGGATAGAGGAAGGCTGAAGAAGAGAGGAGAAGGGGACGACAAGAAGAGAAGGGGATCACAAAGGACAAGATGGTTGAATGTCATCACTGACTTGAAGGACACAAATTTGAACAAGCTCTGGGAGTCAGTAATGGATAGGAAGCCGGGCCCACTGCAGTCCATGGGGTCGCAAAGAGTCAGACACAACTGAGAGACTGAACTAAACTGAGCTGAGCTTACTGAACTAGCACACACACACACACACANTGTGCGCCCCGCGCCAATCAGAGGTGGGGGCGGGGCGCTGGGTCCGCGTCCCCTGTCCACTTGCCCGCCAGCCCGGCCGTCGGTCCGCCCGTCCCGTCCCGCGTCGCTGCGCCTGCCAGCCATGAGCTCCACGCAGTTCAACAAGGGTCCTTCGTACGGGCTCTCGGCCGAGGTCAAGAACCGGGTGAGTGAGGGGAGCGCCCTCTCTGCCAGCCCAGCCCGTCACACCCTCCGCGGTTGCAGGGTGGGCGCCCCGCTGGCCTCCCTGGGCATCGGGGGCGGCCCTCCTCCTCCGAAACTCCGAGGGTGCCTCCGACGCTTCCTAAACTCTGGGGAAACAGTAAGGTCTGTGCTCTGGCACCCCATCCCCCAACATCTAGGAGCAGTTAGGTCCAACCCCTTACCCAGCCCTGCTCTCTCAGCCTCTACTCATCTGAAGCCTCCCGCCCACCGCTATGAACCCCCCAGCCCTGGGCCCCTCTAGCGCTTCAAGGCCTGAGAAGGTTCTGAGGGAACCCCAGCGGGTCCTTTTCATCCCCTCCCCCACTTCTGCTTTTGGACCACTTAAAGCTTTGGGGAAGGAAGGGGGCGGGCCAGGTGTTTTTGAGAAGGGTGTGGCCCCCCCAAAAGAATTTACCAACTTCTTACACCTGGAAGGTGGGGCACTGGGTGGGGGGGGGGAGT
>SJYV01052550.1:8578-24408 GCA_006410875.1 Neotragus pygmaeus | reverse complement strand
CTATTTGGAACCAGTCTGTTGTTCCATGTCCAGTTCTAACTGGTGCTTCCTGACCTGCATATAGGTTTCTCAAGTAGCAGGTCAGGTGGTCTGGTATTCCCATCTCTTGAAGAATTTTCCACAGTTTATTGTGATCCACACAGTCAAAGGCTTTGGCATAGTCAATAAAGCAGAAATAGATGTTTTCTGGAAGATGGTATGGAGATTCCTTAAAAAGTGAGGCCTAAAACCACCATAAAACCCAACTATCCCATTCCTAGCCATATACCCTGAGTAAATCAAAGTTGATGAAGACACATTCATCCCATTTTTCATTCCAGTGCTATCTACAATAACTGGAACATGGAAGCAACCTAGATGCCCATTGACAAATGAGTGGATAAAGAAATCATGAT
Organism: Neotragus pygmaeus; assembly: GCA_006410875.1. NCBI lineage: Eukaryota > Metazoa > Chordata > Mammalia > Artiodactyla > Bovidae > Neotragus > Neotragus pygmaeus. Next base: position 24,013 of record SJYV01052550.1, on the reverse strand, counting down.
ACATAGATGCAATGGAATATTACTCAGCCATAAAAAGGAACCCATTTGAGTCAGTTCTAATGAGATGCATGAGCCTAAAGCATGTTATACAGAGTGAAGTAAGTCAGAAAGAGAAAGATAAATATCATTTACTAACACATATATATTGAATCTAGAAAGATGGTACTGAAAAATTTATTTGCAGAGTAGCAGTGGAAAAACAGACAGAGAACAGATTTATGAACATGGGGAGAGGGTAGGAGAGGGTTAGATGTATGGAAGAGTAACATGGAAACTTACATTACCAGGTGTAAAATAGATAATCAAAGGGAATTTTCTGTATGACTCAGGAAACCCAAACAGAGGCTTTGTATCAACCTGTAGAGGTGGGATGGGGAGGGAGATGGGACTGAGGAAGGGGACATATGTATACCTATGGCTGATTCATGTTGAGGTTTAACAGAAAACAGCAAAAGTATCTAAAGAAATTTTCTTTCACTTAAAAAATAAATTAGTTAAAAAATCTAATTTTTAATATGATGAAAAACAATTTTTATTTTTCTACTTATTAAGAAAACAATAAAAATGTTAGAATTAACTTTTATGTCATTCAAAAATTAAACTCAAATTCATATTTAAGTGGCATAATACATATAAAATTATAAAAATGTGATTGTTTTTATAGTCTGTTAGGAGACTGCCACTGATCTTATAGAAATCTATTTTATCCTGACAAAGTTGACAATTTACAGAAATATAAAAACTGTTCAAAATATGCAGTTTACCAAATAGAATTAATAGAAAGTTTGTATAGTATATCTAGAAAAAAAATGAATCTTTTAATAAAACACATTTGACAAAGAAGTCCCAGGTTTACCTTGCCACTGGCTTCATCAGGAAATTAGTCTAAATGTTTATTCTTTTCCTAATCTTAATTCAATTTTATATGAGTCATTTAAAGAATAGACCAAAAAAAAAAAAAAGAAAAGAAAAGAAACCATACCCAGCTTTTTTTGAGATGAGCATAAATTTGATTCCTACTTCCTATTAGACAGAGATGAATTGACAGGATTTGCTTTGGTGGAAGAGAACTAGTTTCAAACTTTTGTTCTGTCATGTCCTACCCATGAACTTCTGGCTATTACCTTTTGAAAAATATGTCTCTAAATATTTAACTGATAAATATTGATTATATATATGTATATATACACATATGTATATATAGAGAGCTATGTATATATATTTCTATCTATTGACAAAGAGATAGAAAACATAAAATTTCACACAGTACTTAGAATATACTAAATGTTCTTATATAATAGCAATTTTAATAATAATGTATTTGCTCAGCATATTTATTTGATAATTATTATTAATTACCAGTATTATTTTTCAAATACAATTATACCTATATGCAAAGAAAGGTATACTTTTGAATTGTCCTTAAAAAGCAGTTCCTTTTTCTCTATATGTTTAATAGTAGGCATAATATGTATGAATAAACCTTTTTTGATAAAAGTTATAACCATTTATGCAAGAGTTAGACTGTGAAGAGAGCTGAGCACCAAAGAACTGATGCTTTTGAACTATGGTGTTGGAGAAGACTCTTGAGAGTCCCTTGGACTGCATGGAAATACAACCAGTCCATTCTAAAGGAGATTAGCCCTGGGTGTTCTTTGGAAGCACTGATGCTAAAGCTGAAACTCCAGTACTTTGACCACCTCATGCAAAGAGTTGAGTCACTGGAAAAGACTCTGATGCTGGGAGGGATTGGGGGCAGGGGGAAAAGGGGATAATAGAGGATGAAATGGCTGGATGGCATCACCGACTGGATGGACATGAGTTTGAGTGAACTCTGGGAGTTGGTGATGGACAGGGAGGCCTGGTGTGCTGCGATTCACAGAGTTGCAAAGAGTTGGACACGACTGAGTGACTGAAATGAACTGAACTGAACTGATGACCATTTATGTGACATACTATATCCTGTCTGTTAATATTATATACTTAATGATATTCTCTTATTTGAATTTAAAGAATCTGTGTTTCTAACTCAGGGTTATATTATTCCCTCTAAACAATAAACTACCCATTTTTAATATAAATGTATTTATTTTAATTGGAGGCTAATTACTTTACAATATTGTATTGGTTTTGCCATACATCAGCATGAATCTGCCAGGGGTGTACACGTGTTCCCCATCCTGAATCCACCTCCCACTTCCCTCCCTGTACCATCCCTCTGGGTCATCCCAGTGCACCAGCCCCCATCCTGTATCCTGCATTGAACCTGGATTGGCGATTTGTTTCATATATGATATTATACATGTTTCAATGCCGTTCTCCCAAATCATCCCACGCTCCCCCTCTCCCACAGAGTCCAAAAGACTGTTCTATACATCTATATCTCTTTTGTTGTCTTGCATACACGGTTATTGTTACCTTCTTTCTAAATTCCATATATATGTGTTAGTATACTGTATTGGTGTTAAACTACATGTTTTGAAACAAAGTTTATGAAATTCTGATTATTATGTTTTGACTTGTTATCTTTCTCTAACACTCCTGGAAGCTCTGTCATGACTAATGATTTTTCTCTATGGAAAGGAAATGGTTAAGTAGTAGTTCTTTCTGGAATGTATCAGTAAATGGTACATGAACCTTCAGATATTGTCATATGTGCTATGGTAACAGAGTATAAACTGAAAATGTGTTATGGCCAAGACAGCTCCACATGTGAAATTTAATGAGTATTTACACTTATATTGGTCTTTATATGTGAATCTGGGCCAGAGTATTTCCTGTTTATGCCAGAAAGGAGCTGCAGAGCACTTTGCAAGTCTTAAACCTCTCTGATTTATTCTCCCCTGTCTTCTTGAAAGCTGTAGCAAAGCTCCCTACTGGCTAAAACCTCAAGAATTCTATGCTTGTGATGTAATGACCTTATCCTTGTGTGGTCTCACAGTGACATACTTAGCAACATCCTCTTCTAGCTTGTCTTAGTCCACGTTAGCTGCTGTTATACAAAAGTGAAGACCGGGTAGATTATAAAAGACAAACTTGTATTGCTCATAGATCTGAAGGCTGGGAAGTCTGAGATCTTGGTACTGGAAAATTCACTGAAGTGCTTGGTAAGGGCACACTTTCTGACTCATAGATGGAGCTTTGTCCTCTCATAGAGGAAGTGGGCAAGGGCACAATCCTTGACCTCTTTTTAAGTACACTAAATCCATTCATGGCAGAACCCTCATGACCTGATCACTTCCAACTATTTCCCTTGGGGAATGTTTTTTAATTGTTTTAGTTTTGCAGCACCACGTGACTTATGGGATCTTAATTCCCAGGCCAAAGATTGAAATTTTGTCCTCAGCAATGAATGTTCAGAAATCCAACCATTGTACCACCAGGTAATTCCCCATCACCTTGGAGTTTAATCGTATGCATTCAGGAGGAAACACATTCAACACATAGAACAGATCCATCAATCAAACTGGCTAAGGTACCTCCTGGCAAACAAAGCAGGGGATAAAGAGAACCATGATGAGGACTTGACTCTAGAATAACTGTTTGCTCAACCTCCATATAAAGTGACAAAGACTTGGGTGGATTATGGCTTATAAATTTAAGAAAAGAATTTAGGAGAATTTAGAAGAAATAGAACTAGACCTGGCAGAGATGGCTAAATGGAAGAAATGAAAGGTAGATAGGAAATAAAGCAAAGATTTCATTCACCGACAGAAGGATGGGATGGGGAGGGAGGTGGGAGAGGGGTTCAGGATGGGGAACACATGCATACCCGTGGCAGATTCATGTCAATGTATGGCAAAACCAATATAATATTGTAAAGTAATCAGCCTGCAATTAAAATAAATAAATTTATAATAAAAAATTCTGGGAGACTGGGGTAAATATATGTCTTTGAAATGGGATGAGGCAGGGTGGAATGGGGGGAGGGGTGGTGTCAGAGATGAGTGCAATTAACCCAGGTTTCAAAATAACTCAAAAACAAAAGAATGCCAGTAAAAGGTAGAGTTCTAAAGGAAGAGGTTAATATCAATTCTAGGGTTTCCCAGGGGGTGCAGTGGCTAAGAATTCATTTGTCAGTGCAGGAGATGGAAGAAATGGGTTCAATTTCTGAATTGGGAAGATCCCATGGAGTAGGAACTGGCAACCCATTCCTGTATTATTCCCTGGAAAATCCCATGGACAGAACAGTCTTGAGGGCTATGGTCCATGGATTTGCAAAGAGTTGGACAGGACTAAGTGACTTAGCACACAATCAGAGATACCTTTAGGGGGCACTTCATTTTCTTTTTGGCTGTATCCACTCATTTTTACATATTTTCTCCTACATTCAATTGAATCAGTTTGAGATAAGACAATATGCCTTTAGAAGAGTTAATGAAAGTAATGGGAAGAGGAAGATAAGTGTACCCACAGCTTTTTAAAAGATGGCCTCATATGTGCATGTTGCAAACCTAAAGCAACTTTTTCAGGCTTCTTTTTGTTCTCCTTTACATTCCAACAGTCCACTTGTTTTCTAGAACTGTTTCAAAGGTAAACTACCTAATTTCTGAAATGTGAGTTGTAGTACTCAGTTAATTCTGTGTCCCTATTTTGTAGATGAGCTGACTCATTAGAAAAGACCTTGATCCTGGGAAAGACTGAATGCAGGAGGAGAAGGGGGCAATAGAGGATAAGATGATTAGATGGCATCACTGACTGGATGGACATGAGTTTGAGCAAGCTCTGGGAGTTGGTGATGGACAGGGAAGCCAGGTGTGCTGCAGGCCATGTGGTCACAGAGTTGATCACAACTGAGCAACTGAACTGAACTGATGTTGTAGAAGATGGGAATGACTATGGTTACATTGCTAGCAGTTGAAAATAATATATTTATGAAGTGTTCAGTACTCTTTCCCTAGAGAATTTTCCTTCTAGAGAATTTACAGTGCCAGATCTGTCAATCAACACCAATGAGACGATGATCCCCCAAGGCTGAAAATTTGGCTACAAATTAGCAAGATTGAAAAATGATTAGGGGATGGTTTGTTACTATCAATGGAAAAAGGGACTCCTGATTTCTTTAATTTTGAAAAGGTTTTGAAAATTTCTTTTGATGTAATGTTATCACAACTGGGAAACTAAGGTGAAGGAAGAATTTATTATATCATCAGTGCCACTGAAAAGGAATGCTTGGTAATTACTGTAGGACATAATCTTCCTCTATTAATATCCTAGCCATTAGATTAAGTTTTTTTTTTCTGTAATAACTCACAGAAGACTTATGAATGACACATTTTAATATTAAATTAGTTTAAATATTGCATTAAAAACAAACTGATCATGGAATTATGAAGTTTTTTATACCAATGTAAATTATTAACATTTTGTTTTGTTTTACACTTTCTTATAGATTCTTCATAGGGTAAACTACAAATACATCACAGATGTACATCATAGATAGACATCCACATCCATACCCACATATTGTGCATACAGTGTCACATGGTTGTGTTCATTAGCTTGTCTTTCACTGACTAGTTTTATATCCTCTTTGTTTTTATGACATATCAGATCAAGCCAGAAATTGATTTTATCTGTTTGCTTTGTGAATACTGAATCAGAAAAACAACAACAGCAACAACAAAACTTTGTTAATAAATTGCTTAATGGCAAGTGACAAAAATGTGATGTTTATAAATTTACCCAATAATAAATATTATATTGTACTACTTCATGCACAATGTTTGATTGGACTTTTAATAATTTTTCTGTTTTTATAACCCTTATTTTAAAATGATTCATTGGCTAATAAATATTTAAGATACTGTTTTATTTTTTGTTCTCATTCTTTGAGACAAATGATTTAGATAGTTGAGGATGCCTTTATATGATTATAATCAAGTCCTATTGCACAAAAATCAAATTTTAGCTTAAAATTTTCTCTGCTTTATTTCATCACTTGCTAATTGTATAATTTAATTTTCAGAGGATCATCATTTATCCTTTATTATATAGTTTTTTCACAATAAGCAGTTTTTTTCAAATATAAATTTATTTTATTTGGTGCTTAATTACTTTATAATTTTATATTCCAAATATCATGCTACATTTCATTTTGTATTTTAAGATAATTCACATAAACCATTTCTCCTCTAGACATTTAATGTCATATTCAATGAAAGCAGCAGCTTTAATTCAAATTTATATTTTATCTCCTGAACTTTTGATAAATTCTGAAATTAAAGATCCACATGGAAGATACTTATAATGGATATTAGGGATAATATTAAGACAGTCCAAGGAAAAAGACAGAAGTTGTATGTGCATATACATAGAAATATATCTATGTCTGCCGAAGATGCAAATTATTTTATCCTGTTTGCAACTATGAAACATTTATTGACTGATCATGCTGTATTTAGGATATCTTAATGCATACTAAATATATAAAAAAGTGGGAAGGAATCCATAATTACAGTAAATAGAATGGTTCCATTTATTTTTATAGAAAACAACATCTGTATTTATTTTTATTATATTACCTAAGGTAAATAAAAAACAAAAATTATAAAACATCTAAATATAGAAGAAAAGTTAAAGCTAGCATTGTGAGTTTATATATGATAAAGAATCTTTGCATTATTCAGTAAAGAAAGATCTAATGAGTCATCCTAATGTCTATTAAAACATTTGCTTCTCATAATCTTCCTCATAAGGGATTTGATTTAGGTCATACCTGAATGGTCTAGTGATTTTCCCTAGTTTCTTCAGTTTAAGTCTGAATTTGGTAATAAGGAGTTCATGATCTGAGCTCCTGGTCTTGTTTTTGTTGACAGGATAGAGCTTCTCCATCTTTGGCTGCATAGAATATAATCAATATGATTTTGGTGTTGACCATCTGGTGATGTCCATGTGTAGAGTCTTCTCTTGTGTTGTTGGAAGAGGGTGTTTGCTATGACCAGTGCATTTTCTTGGCAAAACTCTATTAGTCTTTACTCTGCCTCATTCTGTACTCTAAGGCCAAATTTGCCTGTTACTCCAGGTGTTTCTTGACTTCCTACTTTAGCATTCCAATCGCCTATAATGAAAAGGATATCTTTTTTGAGTGTTAGTTCTAAAACGTCTTGTAGGTCTTCATAAAACTGTTCAACTTCAGCTTCTTCAGCATTACTTGTTGGGGCATAGACTTGGATAACTGTGGTATTGGATGCTTTGGTTTGGAGACAAATAGAGATCATTCTGTCGTTTTTGAGATTGCATCCAAGTACTGCATTTCGGACTCTTTTGTTGACCATGATGGCCACTCCATTTCTTCTGAGGGATTCCTGCCCGCAGTAGTAGATATAATGGTCATCTGAGTTAAATTCACCCATTCCAGTCCATTTTAGTTTGCTGATTCCTAGAATGTCGATGTTCACCCTTGCCATCTCTTTTTTGACCACTTCAATTTGCCTTGATTCGTGGACTTGACATTCCAGGTTCCTATGCAATATTGCTCTTTACAGCATCAGATCTTGCTTTTATCACCAGTCACATGCACAGCTGGGTATTGTTTTTGCTTTGGCTCCATCCCTACATTCTTTTTGGAGTTATTTCTCCACTGATCTCTAGTAGCATATTGGGCACCTAATGACCTGAGGAGTTTCTCTTTTGGTATCCTATCAAGTTGCTTTTTCATACTGTTCATTTAACTTATATGAAGAGTATATTATACTGCTTATTTAACTTATATGCAGAGTACATCATAAGAAACGCTGGACTAGAATAAACACAAGCTGGCATCAAGATTGCCAGGAGAAATATTAATAACTTCACATATGCAGATGACACCACCCTTATGGCAGAAAATGAAGAGAAGCTAAAAAGCCTCTTGAAGAAAGTGAAAGAGGAAAATGAAAAAGTTGGCTTAAAGCTCAACATTCAGAAAACGAAGATCATGGCATCAGGAAACAGGTAGGGAAACAGTGCCAGACTTTATATTTTTGGGCTCCAAAATCACTGCAGATGGTGACTGCAGCCATGAGATTATAAGATGTTTACTCCTTGGAAGAAGAGTTATGACCAACCTAGATAGTATATTCAAAAGCAGAGACATTACTTTGCTGACTACGATCCATCTAGTCAAGGCTATGGTTTTTCCTATGGTCATGTATGGATGTGAGAGTTGGACTGTGAAGAAGGCCGAGCGCCGAAAAATTGATGCTTTTGAACTGTGGTGTTGGAGAAGACTCTTGAGAGTGCCTTGGACTGCAAGGAGATCAAACCAGTCCATTCTGAAGGTCAGCCCTGCGTAATCTTTGGAAGGAATGATGCTGAAGCCGAAACTCGAGTACTTTGGCCACCTCATCCGAAGAGTTTTGTCCCTGGAAAAGACTCTGATGCTGGGAGGGATTGAGGGCAGGAGGAGAAGGGGACGACCGAGGATGAGATGGCTGGATGACATCACAGACTCGATGGACGTGAGTCTGAGTGAACTCCGAGAGATGGTGATGAACAGGGAGACCTGGCGTGCTGCAATTCATGGGGTCGCAAAGAGCCGGACATGACTGAGCGACTGAACTGAATCTTCCTCAAAATGTATAAAACAAAAGAAAATAGATACCATGGTTTAATTGAAAAGAAGCATCTATTTTGGAGGATGAAAATCTTGGTTAAAAAAATTCCATCCTATCCATTTATTTGAGCTCCATACATAACATTTTGAGTCTCAGTTTATGATACTTAAAAGGCCATCATTATATTTAGCCATGATTAGATAGCATTTATATTCAAGCTAAGCCTAGATTATTCTTCTTTTAAATGGACAAAACTCCATAACAGCAATGGAAAATGAATAAAATTTAATTTTCTTTTAAATTTGATGAATATTTCTTAATTTGCACACTGATTTGAAATAAACTACATTAAGAGAAAATATTTTGTTAAAAAAAAAAATCTGAGTCTTTTCTTGAATTATGTTTGATCAGGTTTGACGCTCCCTCAGATCTGATACTGAAAAGATTTTTTAGCCCTAGTGCTATGCTAGCATGCTGTTTACTGAAGGAAAAGATTTCTTGATTGTTTCAGCAAAAATAAACTCAAAGTAAACAAACAAATCAATGAGGGATAGGTATGTAAAGGCTGATTCATGTCAATGCATGGCAAAAACCACCACAATATTATAAAGTAATTAGTCTCCAATTAAAATAAATTAGTGATAATAAAAGATCAGAAAAGGAAGACATCAAGGGGGAAAACGTCATTCTAGAGACTAGCTTTTATTTAAGTTTATCCTAAAAAATCTTCATAATATTCACTATGTCTGTGATTGCAATAGGGGTGACATAGGAAACACCATCACAATCAATTAAACCCAAGTGAAAAGAATTTCTAACTGACCCTAGAAATTAGACCATGGATTGTGGGTGATTACTTTCCTTTCTCTTTGTTTCAGAGTGAAAGACTCCAATTAAGTCAATGTGAACACTGAGAATAGAGAAGCTGCCTGTTGATAAGTGATAGGCCTAGAGAGATGTCTTGACTTCTGTCAAGTTATTTAACAGCTATGTGTCTCTGATTCTCATTTTTTTATTTTTTATTTTTGGTAAGGATTTAATGCAATGTCTTCAGAACATGCTCATGCTCAGTTGCTTCAGTTGTATCCAACTCTTTGAGAATCCATGGACTGTAACTCACCAGGATCCTCTGTCCATGGGATTTTCCAGTCAAGAATACTGGAGTAGGCTGCCATGCCCTACTTCAGGGGATTTTCCATATCCAGAGATCGAACCCGCATCACTTAACTCTCCTGCATTGGCAGGCAAGTTCTTTATCACTAGCGCCACCTGTGAAGCCCAAATTCTTCAGAATAGTGTCATAAGTAAAATGCTATTTTTTTAGTCTAACTATCAGTCTTCTTCTTATAGTAAAAAAACATTATATTCTATAGATGATCCATATTGTGTCCTATAAGCCAAATAGAGCATGCAGATAGATTTAGCATAGTCTACAAGGTTAGCCACACATAATGCTTTTAGATAGTATTTAATATCACCAACTCTCTGCTACTCCATGGACTGTAACCTACCAGACTCCTCTGTCCATGGGACTTTCCAGGCAAGAGTATTGGAGTGGGTTGCCAGTTCCTTCTCCAGGGGATCTTCCCAACCCAGGGATTGAACCCAGGTCTCTTGCATTGCAGGCAGACGCTTNACATGAAAGTGAAAAGTGAAAGTGAAGTCGTTCAGTCGTGTCCAAATCTTAGCGACCCCATGGACCGCAGCCCACCAGGCTCCTCCATCCATGGGACCTTCCCAGCAAGAATACTGGAGGGGGGTGCCATTGCCTTCTCCGAATAAAATAGGCCAGATTTAAGTAAAAGTCACCCACAATCTACACAGAGCTTCACAAACTCCAGGTCTATACAGATTTAACCATTCACTGTTATTCTGCTTAGAGGCTGCTTATCTATAATGTCCCCTGAAACCCACTCTGTTAGTGATATGTGTCCTTTTCTGTTACTATGTTACTACTTATGGTTCCTAGTGGCAGGCAAAATTGATGACTGCTGCAAACAGTTCACTTACAAGGCCCATCTTTAAATACTTAGCTTTGTTTAGGATATCCTCTCCCACATTTTTAACCTCTTGTTCTCTATTGTTTACACTTTTACATGTTGGGAACTAGTGTGTTTGCACAACAGGAGGGTAGTAAGGAATGAGTTAAGTATTCTGGCTCTGACAGACTCAAATTACATTTTTATATTGTTTTAGAGGGAAATCCACCTGTTATTTTTCTTTCTTACACATTTCTTGGGAGGGAAGAAATTTTGTTTTCATTTTCATCTTTGCAAGCTCTGAACTCTGGATTTATGTATAGATAATTGGTGGAGTCATTACATCAGTCTCCTTTTAGTTCTGTCTGTTCTGGTTAAGCATATGGCATACAATGAGTAATCAAGACTGTATTCTAAATTCAATCTTTTCTATCATTAATTTAGTGGAAAACTTCTCCAAAGCAAGAGCAAACATTTGGTGTTGTTGCCAGACTTTGATTTTTCTGTATTCTCAAGGATATTTTAAAGGAAAAAAGAAAAAGTTTTGTATATAGAACAGGGGAAAAAAAATACCAGAAATTATCTGTTTACCTGTCTGTACTACTCTTTCCTAAAACCTTTGAGGTCTGGTCTTTGAATCCCTAAAGCTTAGAACAGTTACTCACATACAATAGCCACTCAGTAAATACTTACTGAATGAAATTTACCTCAGAGAATTGCATCTGCTCTGAATTGACTTAATGCCTATCTCCATGATGTGCATGTTAGTCTATAAAAACAGTGAATATCTTAGATCTTCCAGATCAGTATCCCCGGGGTGATGCTTGATTTTGCTTTATAAACATAAATAAAAGTTAAAAGATGCACAAGAAAACAGAAAGGCGGAGGAATAATCAATGACTCCTTTCACATAGAGGAGCTGTATTTCCCTTGTCAGAGTGTTACATCACTGAGTCAAAATCATCAAGTTCCTTTCCTAGAACATCACCTTAGTGCAACTGTCAATATTTCTATAAAACAATGAATTCCATAAACTTCTGGTGAAATACTAACTTTTAACAATTCTTTGGGAGCTGGAAATAAAATTACTCTTGAAAGAAATTGTTACTTTCCAAGACTAAAGATGTACATTTGAAATTTGTAAATGAATAAATGTGTCAAATTCTTCCCAAAAAACTGAGAGTAAATTGGATATTTAGCCAGAAGATAAAACTGGTAAATTAAAAATCCAGAAATGTTGTAATATATACTCAATATATTCCATTTATAATGTAATTTAGCTGCTGCCTTGGAACACATGAAACATTAATTCCAAACTTTTAGAGGAATTTTTTTGAAAACATTACAGCAAAACCTATTACTTTGGTAATGCTGTTATGAAAATCCCTTGCAAGTTACATGCAATTTTGGGGGAAATTTTCCTGGGTAAAAAAAATGTAAAATTAAGTCAAATCATGATTTTGATCTAAACATTGTTTTGTACAGCTTATTTAATCAAAACGGTTTTTCTTCTTTTTAATGTCATTTAATATTAATATATTTGAAAGAAATAAGCCTACATCCCAGTCGTCAGAAGTATTCTTTAAGTTATCCCTCACCAGTAACAAATGTTTGCCTAAAAAAAAAAGAAAAAAAGATACCATATTCACAACATGAGTAATCCAAGTCTAAGCCTCAACTACTGATGCCAAAGAAGTTGAGGTTAACCAGTTCTATGAAGACCTACGATACCTTCTAGAACTAAGACCAATATATATGTCATTTTCATCATAGGAGATTGGACTGAAAATGTGGAATGTGAAGACATACCTGGAGTAAAAAGCAAATTTGACCTTGGAGTATAAAATGAAACAGGGCAAAGGATATCAGAATTCTGCCAAGAGAACACACTGGTCTTAGCAAACACCCTCTTCAACAACACAAGATACAACTTTGCCCATGGACATCACCAAATGGTCAATGTAAAAATCAGATTGATTACATTCTTTGCAGCCAAAAATAGAGAAAGTCCATACTGTCAGCATAAACAACACTGGGAGTTTACTCTGATTCAGATAATCAGAAAATTTAGGGAAAAATTCAGGCTTAANTTGCCCATGGACATCACCAAATGGTCAATGTAAAAATCAGATTGATTACATTCTTTGCAGCCAAAAATAGAGAAAGTCCATACTGTCAGCATAAACAACACTGGGAGTTTACTCTGATTCAGATAATCAGAAAATTTAGGGAAAAATTCAGGCTTAAACTAAAGAAAGTGGGGAAAACCACTAAGCCATTCAAGTATGACCTAAATCAAATCCCTTATGATTATACAGTAGAAGTGACAAATAGATTCAGAGATTAGATCTGGCGAAAAGAGTGCCTGAAGAACTACGGACAGAGGTTTATAACATTGTACAGAAGGCAGTGACCAAGATCATCCCAAAGGAAAAGAAATACAAGGAAAAGTGGTTGTCTGAAGGGGTTTTACAAATAGCTGAGGGAAGAACAGGAGCAAAAAGCAAGGGAGAAAGGGAAAGGTATACCCAAATGAATGCTGCATTCCAGAGAATTACAAGGTCAGATAAGAAGGTATTCTTCAGTGAACAATGCAAACAGAGGTAAATGGAAAGACGAAAGATTATTCAAGAAAATTGGAGATACAAAGGAATATTTCATACAAAGATGGGCACAATAAAGGACAGATATGGTAAAGACCTAATAGAAGCAGATGAGATCAAGAAGAAGTTGCAGAAATACACAGAACTGTACAAAAAATGTTTATTCTTATGAATAACATGATGGTGTGGACATTCACCTAGAGCCAGACTTCCTGGAGTTGAACTCAATAGAGCCTCAGGAAGCATTGCTGCCAATAAAGTTAGTGAAGGTGATGGAATTCCAGCTGAGCTTTTTAGAATTCTAAAAGATAATGTTGTTTGAATGCTGCTCTCTATATGCCAGCAAATTTGGAAACCCAGCAACGGACACAGGACTGGAAAATATCAATCTTCTTTCTCATTCCCTAGAAAGGCAGTACTACAGAATGTGCAAACTGTTAAATAATTGCACCCACTTCCCATGCTAGTAAGTGAAAGTGAAAGTGAAGTCGCTCAGTTATGTCTGACTCTTAGCGACCTCATGGACTGCAACCTACCAAGCTCCTCTGTCCATGGGATTTTCCAGGCAAGAGTACTGGAGTGGGGTGTCATTGCCTTCTGTAGTAAGGTTATGCACAAAATCCTTTAACCTTGGCTTTAGTAGTACCTGAATAAAGAACTTCCAGATGTACAAGCTGTTTTTAGAATATGCAGAGGAACCAAGATCAAATTGCCAACATTCACTGAATCATAAAGCAAGGGAATTCCAGAAAAATATATATTGCTGTTTCATTGACTATGGTAAAAGCTTTGACTGCAGATTATAACAAACTGGAAAAGTATTAAAGAAATGGAAATACCAGACCACCTTACCTGTCCCCTGAGAACCCTGTATGTGAGTCAAAAAGCAACAGTTAGAACCTTATTCAACTTGTGTGCACAGTATGTTCTTGCAAAATGCTGGGCTGGATGAAGCACAAGCTGGAATCAAGATTGCCAGAAGAAATATTGCCAATATTACCACTCTAGTGGCACAAAGCAAAGAGGAATTAAAGTGCCTGCTGATGAAGGTGAAAGAGGAAAGTGAAAAAAATTGGCTGAAAACTCAACATTCAAAAAACTGAGGTCATGAAATCCAGTCCCACTTCAAAAAGGGGGAAAAGTGGAAGAAGTGACAGATTTTATTTCCTTGGCCTTACACTGAAGAACTGATTCTTTTCAGCTGTGGTGTTGGAGAAGACTCTTGAGAGTCCCTTGGACTGCAAAGAGATCCAACCAGTCTATCCTAAAGGAAATAAGTCCTGAAGATTCATTGGAAGGACTGATGATGAAGCTGAAACTCCAATACCTTGGCCACCTGATGTGAAGAGCTGACTCACTTTAAAAGACCCTAATGCTGGGAAAAATTGAAAGTGGGAAGAAAAGGGAATGACAGAGGATGAGATGGTTGGATGGCATCGCTGAGTCGATGGACATGAGTTTGAGTAAGTTCCAGGAGGCCTGGTGTGCTGCAGTCCCTGGGGTTCCAAAGAGTTGGACACTACTGAGTGACTGAACTGACTGACTGAAAATCACTGTGGATGGTGATTGCAGCCATGAAATTAGAAGATGCTTGCTTCTTAGAAGAAAACCAATTGCAAACCTAGTGAAAATGAAAGTGAAATTCACTCAGTTGTGTCGGACTCCTTGTGACCCCATGAACTATACAGTACATGGAATTATCCAGGCCAGAGTGTCCCAGTGTGTAGCCTTTCCCTTCTCCAGGGGATCTTTCCAACAGAGGGATTGAACCTAGGTCTCCCACATTGCAGGCGGATTCTTTACCAGCTGAGCTATCACAACATATTAAAAAGCAGAGGCATCACTTTGCTGACAAAAGTCCATCTAGTCAAAGTTATAGTTTTTCCAATAGTCATGTATGGATGTGAGAGCTGGGCCATAGAGCAGGCTGAGCACCAAAGAATTGATGCTTTCAAATTGTGGTGCAGGAGAAAACTCTTTATTTATTTATTTATTTTTAATTAATTTATTTTTTAATTTGACTTTACAATACTCTATTGGGTTTGCCATACATCGACATGAATCCTGAAAGAGACACATGTACCCCAATGTTCATCGCAGCACTGTTTATAATAGCCAGGACATGGAAACAACCTAGATGTCCATCAACAGATGAATGGATAAGCAAGCTGTGGCATATATACACAATGGAGTATTACTCTGCCATTAAAAAGAATAAATTTGAATCAGTTCTAATGAGATGGATGAAACTGGAGCCTATTATACAGAGTGAAGTAAGCCAGAAAGAAAAACACCAATACAGCATACTGACACATA
>SJYV01052548.1:0-10523 GCA_006410875.1 Neotragus pygmaeus | reverse complement strand
ACCCCAAACAATTAAGAAAATGGCAATAGGAATATATATATCAATAATTACTTTAAATGTAAATGGATTAGTGCTCCAACCAAAAGACACAGACTGGCTGAATGGATACCAAAAAAAAAAAAAAAAAGGCCCATATATATGCTGTCTACAAGAAACCCATTTCAGACCTAAAGACACATATAGACTGAAAGTAAGAGGATGGAAAAATACATTCCATGCAAATGGGAAGCAAAAGAAAGCTGGAGAAGCAATCCTCATATCAAACAAAATAGACCTTAAAATAAAGAAAATTACAAGAGATAAAGAAGGACTCTACATAATGATCCAGGGGTCAATCCAAGAGGAAGACATAACAATTGTAAATACCTATGCACCCAGCATAGGAGCACCTCAACACATAAGACAAACACTAACAGACATAAAAAGAGAAATTGACAGTAACACAATAAGAGTAGGAGACTAACACCCCACTCACACCAAAGGACAGATCATCAAAACAGAAAATTAATAAGGAAACACAAGTCTTAAANACCTTAAAATAAAGAAAATTACAAGAGATAAAGAAGGACTCTACATAATGATCCAGGGGTCAATCCAAGAGGAAGACATAACAATTGTAAATACCTATGCACCCAGCATAGGAGCACCTCAACACATAAGACAAACACTAACAGACATAAAAAGAGAAATTGACAGTAACACAATAAGAGTAGGAGACTAACACCCCACTCACACCAAAGGACAGATCATCAAAACAGAAAATTAATAAGGAAACACAAGTCTTAAATGATACATTAGATGAAATGGATCTCATTGATATCTTCAGGACATTCCATCCAAATGCAGAAGAATACACCTCCTTCTCAAGTGCACATGGAACATTCTCCAGGATAGACCACATCTTGGGTCACAAATCAAACCTCAGTAAATTTAAGAAAATTGAAATCATATCAAGCATCTTCTCTGACCACAACACTATGAGACTAGATATCAATTACAAGAAAAAACTGTAAGAAACACAAACACATGGAGATCAAACAACACGTTTCTAAATAACCAACAGGTTACTGAAGAAATCAAAAGGGAAATCAAAACATTTCTAGAAACAAATGACAATGAAAACAAGACAACTCAAAACCTATGGGATGCACCAAAAGCAGTTCTAAGAGGAAAAAATATAGCAATACAATCCTACCTCAAGAAACAAGAAAAACATCAAATAGACAACCTAACTTTACACCTAAAACAACTGGAAAAAGAACAAAAACCCCCCAAAATTAGTAGAAGGAAAGAAATCATAAAGATCCGAGCAGACATAATTGAAAAAGAAATGAAAACAACAATAGTAAAAATTAATAAAACTAAAATCTGGTTCTTTGAGAAGATAAACAATATTGACAAACCTTTAGCTAGACTCATCAAGGAAAAAAGGAAGAATCAAATCAACAAAATTAGAAATGGAAAAGGAGAGGTTACAACAGACAATGCAGAAATACAGAGTAGTATAAGAGACTATTGTGAACAACTGTATGGCAATAAAACGGGCAACCCGGGAGAAATGAACAGATCCTTTAAAAAGTTCAGTCTGAACCAGGAAGAAATAGAAATTATGAACAACCCAATTACAAACACTAAAATTGAAGCTGTGATAAAAAATTTCCCCCAAAAGCCCAGAACCAGATGGCTTCACAGGAGAATTCTATCAAACATTTAGAGAAAAGCTAATGCCCATCCTAAAACTCTTTCAAAAAAATTGCAGAGGAAGGAACACTTCTGAACTCAGTCTATGAGTCCACCATCACCCTGACACCAAAACCAGACAAAGACAACACAAAAAAAGAAAACTACAGGCTAATATCACTGATGAACATAGATGCAAAATCTGCAACAAAATTTTAGCAAACAGAATTTAGCAACACATCAGAAAGCTCATACCCCATGATCAAGCTGAGTTTATTCCAGGGATTCAAGGATTCTTCAATATATACAAATCAGTGTGATACACCATATTAACAAACTGAAAGATTAAAAACCATATGATAATCTCAATAGATGCAGAAAAAGCCATTGACAAAATTCAGCACCCATTTATGATTAAAACTTTTCAAAAACAATGGGCACAGAAGGAACCTACCTCAACACAGTAATGGCCGTATATGATAAGCCTACAGCAAACATAGTTCTCAACGGTGAAAAACTGAAAGCATGTCCCCTAAGATCAGGAACAAGACAAGGGTGTCCACTTTCACCACGGTTATTCAACATAGTTCTGGAAGTCCTAGCTACAGCCATCAGAGAAGAAAAAGAAATAAAAAGAATCTAGATTGGAAAAGAAGTAAAGCTCCCACTGTTTGCAGATGACATGATATTGTACATAGAAAACCCTAAAGATAGTATCAGAAAATTACTAGAGCTAATCAGTGAATTTAGCAAAATTGCAGGATACAAAATCAATACACAGAAATCACTTGCATGTCTATACACTAAGAATGAAAAATCAGAAGGAGAAATTAAGGAATCAATCCCATTCACCATTGCAAAAAAAAAAATTAAATATCTAAGAATAAACTTACCTAAGGAGACAAAAGAACTGTACACAGAAAATCATAAGACACTGGTGAAAGAAATCAAAGCTGAAATAAGCAGATGGAGAGATAGTCCATGTTCCTGGGTAGGATATTCCACGTTCCTTAAATATTGTGAAAATGACTATACTACCAAATGCAATCTACAGATTCAATGCGATCCCTATCAAATTACCAATGGCATTTTTCACAGAACTAGAACAAAAAATTTCACAATTCATATGGAAACACAAAAGACCTTGAATAGGCAAAGCAGTCTTGAAGAATGGAAGTGGAGTAATAAATTTTCCTCTCTTCAGATTATACTACAAAGCTACAGTCATCAACACAGTATGGTACTGGCACAAAAACAGAAATATAGACCAATGGAACAAAATAGAAAACCCAGAAATAAACCCATGCACCTATGGGTACCTTATTTTTGACAAAGGAGGCAAGAATATACAATGGGGCAAAGACAGCCTCTTCAAAAAATGGCACTGGGAAAACTGGACAGCTACATTTGTAAAAGAATGAAATCAGAACACTTTTTACACCATACACAAAGATAAACTCAAAATGGATTAAAGACCTAAATGTAAGAGCAGAAACTATAAAACTCTTAGAGGAAAACATAGGCAGAACACTCGATGACATAAATCAAAGCAAGATCGTCTATGACCCACCTCCTAGAGGAAAGGAAATAAAAACAAAAGTAAACAAGTGGGATCTGATTAAACGTAAAAGCTTTTGCACAGCAAAGGAAACTATAAGCAAGGTGAAAGGACAGCCTTCAGAATGGAAGAAAATAATAACAAATGAAACAACTGACAAAGGATTAATTTCCAAAATATACAAGCAGCTCATACAACTCAATGCCAGAAAAACGAACGACCCAATCAAAAAGTGGGGAAAAGACCTAAACAGACACTTCTCCAAAGAGGCCATACAGATGACTAACAAACACTTAAAAAGATGCTCAGCATAGCTCATTATTAGCGAAATGCAAAACAAAACCACAGTGAGATATCACCTCACACCAATCAGAAAGGCCATCATCAAAAAGTCTACCAACAATAAATGCTGGAGAGGGTGTGGAAAAAAGGGAACACTCTTGCACTGTTGGTGGGAATGTAAATTGATACAGCCTGTAGGGTGAGAGAATTAGAGAAGGCGAGCTTCAGAAAAAGAACGAGGCTGGCACTTTACAGGAACAGATGACCTTTAATGAGGTGAGAAGGGGCAGCAGTCAGATTATCGAGCTGCTGCACTAACCTAAGAAATGCGTAAGTATATATAGGCATGTACGTGCAAAGTTACTGTCTTAAGGGGGCCTGTTCTTCTCCAAGGTTGTTCTGAGTAGTTATCTCTTAAACGGCTGGGGAAAGGAATTTTTGAGATTGGCCAGAGGCTGGACTGGCTGGGAGCTGGGGGTAATCAACCTAATGTCCATTTTTATTTCGGGTGAAAGAGTTCTTTGTTTTGCATAGAATGGTGGGAAGGACCTGGAGGGGAGTTTTAACTCCAGGCTACCTTGAGCCATTCAACTTTCCTTCACAGCCACTATGGAAGACAGTATAGAGATTCCTTAAAAACTAGGAATCTAACCACCATATGACCCAGCAATCCCACTCCTAGGCCCGAGGCGCCGCCCCCCTGCACTCGCCCCTCCGGGCCCGAGGCGCCGCCGCGCGCGCTCGCCCCTCCTGCCCCTGGCGCGGGGCCCCTCCGCTGATGCACGCCTGCGCTCAGGTCGCGGCACTGGCGCCTCTGCTGGGGGTGGGCCCAGGGTGGCCGCCATGCTCATGGGCGCTCCGGCCTGGTCCCCGCTCCCGGGCTCTCTGCGGGCAGGTTTCTGAAGTTTGGCTCCTCCGTTAGTCGTCCCTTCCACCGCCCCGCGTGTCACCCGTGAGGATGGCCGTCAGCCTCCGTCATCGCATTGATGTTCCCCAACTCGGTCACAGGCGTGACGAGCACGCCTCGGGGCTGCCCGGCGGAGCGGGTTCTGTGGGGCCTCCCCTCTTTACGGGTCTTCACTCGGTTGGAGCCTCCAGCCCTGCCCTGAGAGGACGCTTGTAGTTTGGGGTCATCTTACTGGAACGTGCATTTTTAAATCGAGTTGGCCCAAGGCTCGTCTTGCACATCTCACTAACTCATGTGGAAGAGCCCATCTGAGGCCGCGAGCCTGGTGCCCCCGGGCGGGCGGCGTGGCCTGGGGCCGGCGGGGACCCCGCACCTGGCCTCGCCGCCCACCCTGCTCGGGTTGTCAGTGGGCCCCGTTGCCGCCGCCCAAGCCTCGGCCTCACTGTTAGTGCCAGGGAGCCGCCCTGAGGGCGGTGGGAGTGCCGCGAGGAGGGGGCCCCCCAGGACCGCGGGGCGCCCCTGGGGCGGGAGGGCTGCCTCCTGCGCGGGGCCGGCCGCGGCCTGTCGGTCCTCGGCTCGGGGTCCCGGGGAGGCCGGCGCCGGGGCTCCTCAGGCGGGGAGACGGGCCGGCCCGGGCGCCGAGGCCGGGGAGCGGCCCCTCACTGTGTGTCTTTGGCGGACAGCTGTGCTATGACTATAAGTTTGACTTTGAGGACGACCAGCACAAGATCCCCTGTCACTGCGGAGCCGTGAACTGCCGCAAGTGGATGAACTGACGCGACCCCGCGCCTCGGAGGGCGGCTCGGCCCGGACGCGAGCCCACGCGCCGCTGGCGTCCCGCAGACAGAGAGCGGTGTTTGTTTTGTTTCGTGACTCTTGCAAAGTAGCTCCTAGGAGTCCTGATCTCCTCGGTCCTTGAGTTACCTCAGGAGCACCAGGAGGAAGCCGACCGAGGCCACTTGGCCCGAGCTGCCGAGGGCGAAGATTGACAGAATGGTCCAGCACTTTTTTTTTTCCTTTTCCTTTCTTTCTTTTTTCTTTCTGTGGGTGGGTTTTGTTTCCTCTTGTTTCTTGAGTCTCACTAAGGAGAAACTTTTACTGGGGCAAAGAGCCGACGGCTGCCCTGCCCCAGGGCGGGGCCTTCCTATGAATGTAAGACTGAGATCACCAGCGAGAGGGAGATGTCCAAAGTGCTGGCCACGGCCTTATCTGAGAAAGGGGCAGGCCCTCTGACTTAAGAGTTTTTTAAAACTAAAGTAGACACCACTGAACAAGGAATGTACTGAAATGACTTCCTTAGGAATAGAGCTAAGGGACAATAACTTGCACTAAAATACATTTAAATACTTGATTCCATGAGTCAGTTTATTGTAGTTTTTGATTTCTGTAAAATAAGAGAAACTTTTTGTATTTATTATTGAATAAGTGAATGAAGCTATTTTTAAATAAAAGTTAGAAGAAAGCCAAGCTGCTGCTGTTACCTGCAAAACTAACAAACCCTGTTACTTTGTACAAACATGTAAATATTTTGAGAGAAAAAAATACAGTATAAAAATAGTTATTGACCAAATGCTACCAGGCTCTGCAGCAGCTCGGGTGCTTATAAAATGTTCATAGGGATGTTACAATATAATTTTGTTATTAAATATGCCATTATAATTATGTAATAACCAAAATTTCCACCTAGAGTGTTTGGGGCTTTTTGGAAACGACAGTCTGTTAGTACTTACTTGTTTTATACACCTTGCTTCTGATAGAACGGAGTGTATGCTATGACTACAACTTTTATAGCCGTTTTGGTAACTTAAACTAACTTTTTCACATTATATTGTTGCATCCCTACTTCTTCAGTCAGGTTTTTTGTGCTTTTACAATTTGTGATAACTGTGAATAACTGCTTAAAAACAACCCCAAATGGAAGCTGAATTTTTCTTCAGCAAAAGTAGTTTTGATTAGAACTTTGTTTCAAGCCACACACAAAACAAGAATCATGTAAACATACTAGGATCATGTAGCAGGAGCTCAAATTTAACTCTCTAGCTTATTTAACACAAAAATTTGAAGAAAAAAAGGAGCGATGTGACTGCTTGCAACTGCAGGACCCCGGCAATAGGGTTTCGGAAGATGTAATTTTAAGATGTGTTTGTATGAACTGTTTGTTTACATTTCTTTAATTAAAACACACACACACAGTTTTTTGTTTGCTTGTAGAAACTTAATCAGCATTTTGAACCAGGTTAGCTTTTTATTTTGTACTTAAAATTCTGGTACTGACACTTCACAGGCTGAGTATAAAATGAAGTTTTTGTGTGCACAATTCAAGTGGACTGTAAGCTGTTGGTATATCCAGTGATGCAGTTCTGAACTTGTAATGTATATGGCATGATGTATTTTTATCTTACAGAATAAATCAATTGTATATATTTTTCTCTTGATAAATAGCTGTATGAAATTTGTTTCTTGAATATTTTTCTTCTCTTGTACAATATTCTGACATCCTACCAGTATTTGTCCTCCCGGGTTTTTGTTTTGTTTTCTGTTCTGTATAATAGTATCTAATGTTGGCAAAAATTGAATTTTTTGAAGTATACAGAGTGTTATGGGTTTTGGAATTTGTGGACACAGATTTAGAAGATCACCATTTACAAATAAAATATTTTACATCTATATANGTAGAGTGGTGGGGGCCTCTTCCCTGGGTGAGGCCTGATCTCTGGACTTAAAAGTTTCCTCCTGCTGCAGAGAAGCCTGGACCTGTCCCCAAAGTCCAGGGGCTGTACTCCTCTGAGGCTCCCCCTCCCCTGTGTGTGCCCACCACGCTGGCAGAGCCCAGGACTGGAGGGCATTGCCACCAGGTGCTGGCTGTGAGACTCGTACCCCAGNCTCTAGGCGCACCTGGCCCTACAGCAAACCTAGGGAGTCAGAGCAGGGCCAGGCTTCACCCCTTTCTGTGCACAAGGGCAGACAGGGTAGAGTGGTGGGGGCCTCTTCCCTGGGTGAGGCCTGATCTCTGGACTTAAAAGTTCCCTCCTGCTGCAGAGAAGCCTGGGCCTGTCCCCAAAGTCCAGGGGCTGCACTCCTCTGAGGCTCCCCCTCCCCTTATGTGTGCTCACCACGCTGGCAGAGCCCAGGACTGGAAGGCATTGCCACCAGGTGCTGGCTGTGAGACTAGCACCCCAGCGCCAGCAGCTCAGGAGGAATCCGCCTGAATGTCAGCGTCCTACAGTTGCATAGGTTCTGTGGAGACAGCACGTTCTTACTGTGTCCCTGGTACAAGGGGACTCTGCTCCCAGGTGGCGTGGTGACCTGGGCTGATTTCCTGGCGTGGTCCTGCCATTTGCAGCCCATGCGTCCCATTTTCCCGGCCCCTGAGTGAATCTGTAGCCCACAGAGTCCTCTTAGAAGTGGGAAGGGTGTAGTGGCTCAGTTTGCCCTGTTTGAATCCCACTAAGTCATGTTTGTCTCTCCTGGTATCTCTCTGGCATGCCCACGCTCAGAGCCTCCTAATCAGGCTCTCGGACTCTGCCTAGCGCCTCATCTTCAGTTCCTTTACTGGACAGGGAAGCAAGGGAACTGGCATCTGAGACCCTTGCAAAGGTCCTGACAGTTCCAGGGCTCAAGAGCCCCTGGTGCAGCGAGTGGGGTGTGAGCAGCAATCCTTCCTGAGGGAAGTCAGACCCTTTTCAGGGCAATGAGACCCAAGCCTCCAAGGTCACATGGTCGATCTTTAGAAAGCATCAAATGTGGGCTGAAGCAATGACAATGATCTCCAGAGTCCCCAGCTAGCCCTAAAATGTGTGAAATGGAGTTAAAACTCTTGGACCATAAAGAGGTCTGGGACTCTCTATGGACTGAAGCATCTGACTCAGTGGAGAAGACCCCGAAGCTGGGAAAGGTTGAGGGCAGGTGGAAAAGGGGGCAACAGGGGATACGATGGTTATATGGCATCACCGACTCAATGGACATGAGTTTGAGCAAGCTGCAGGAGATGGTGAAGAACAGGGAAGCCTGATGTGCAGTAGTCCATGGGGTCGCAAAGAGTCGGACACGACTGAGCGACTGCACTGCACTGAACTGATACAAAATTTGAATGATCTACTTGTCACCTCAGTTCAGTTCAGTCGCTCAATCATTTCCGACCCCTTGTGACCCCATGGACTGCAGCACACCCTACCTCCCTGTCCATCACCAACTCCTGGAGTTTCCTCAAACTCATGTCCATCGAGTCGGTGATGCCATCCAACCATCTCAGCCTCTGTTATCCCTTTCTCTTCCTGCCCTCAGTATTTCCCAGCATCAGGTCTTTTCAATGAGTCAGTTCCTCCCACTAGGTGGCCAAACTATTGGAGTTTCAGCTGCAACATCCAATGAACACCTGGATGATTTCCTTTAGGATGCACTGGTTGGATCTCCTTGCACTCCAAGGGACTCTCAAGAGTCTTCTCCAACACTGCAGTTCAAAAGCATCAATTCTTCAACGTTCTTTATAGTCCAACTCTCACAACCATGCATGACTACTGGAAAAGCCTAGCTTGGATTAGATGGACCATTGTTGGCAAAGTAATGTCTCTGCTTTTGAATATGCTATCGAGTTTAGTCATTGCTTTTCTCCCAAGCAGTAAGCGCCTTTTAATTTCATGGCTGCAGTCACCATCTGCAGTGATTTTGGAGCCCCCCAAAATAAAGTCACTGTTTCCCCATCTATGAAGCGATGGAACTGGATGCCATAATCTTCGTTTTCTGAATGTTGAGTTTTAAGCCAGCTTTGTCATTCTCTTTCACTTTCATCAAGAGGCTCTTTAGTTTTTCTTTGCTTTCTGCCATAAGGGTGGTGTCATCTGCATATCTGAGGTTATTGATATTTTTCTCGGCAGTCTTGATTCCAGCTTGTGCTTCCTCCAGCCCAGCATGTCCCNTTGTCATTCTCTTTCACTTTCATCAAGAGGCTCTTTAGTTTTTCTTTGCTTTCTGCCATAAGGGTGGTGTCATCTGCATATCTGAGGTTATTGATATTTTTCTCGGCAGTCTTGATTCCAGCTTGTGCTTCCTCCAGCCCAGCATGTCCCATGATGTTCTCTGCATATAAGTTAAATAAGCAGGGTGACAATATACGGCCTTGGTATACTTTCCCAATTTGGAACCAATCTGCTGTTCCATGTCTGGTTCTAACTCAGAGGCAATCAAAAAGAATATGATTATTAGCCCTCAGTAGGAGGTGACATTTCCCACTCATCTTAAGGTACCTTATTTACTTCCCATGACCCTTACTCTATGTGTCTGAGAATATGGACCCCTCTTCAGTCAGTCTTTCCAGTGGGATCACTTGATGAAACCACTGGGTCCTTCAAAGCCCATCCGTATGGGCACCATGATGGATGTTGTCTGATGCCGCTCAACCTCCTGATAGGGAAGGAAGGGTGCTCTCACGGCTCCAGGACATTGCTGGAACACATTTGGCAGCAAGATATGAAGCAACAGAGATTAGGCTTTGGAACCTGTGTGCTTACTGTTGTTCAAACGTCAGGAAACCCTACCCAGAATCAATGGCTATGTGCTCAAGGGCGCGCACTGAACTGTGATGCCCTGCACCTGAGAGCCTTCTCCACTCAAAACACTCTCGGATTTACTGAGAAGATGGCTCCCAGGAAGCCCAGGCCCTTCAGGCTGCTGCCAGGGAGTGCCAGCCTTCCTCCTGCCCCAGGCCTGTGCTTCTGTGTCTGTGCACGCGTGTGCTCCTGTGCACACACGCTGCTGGGAGAAGGCAGCCCTGGGCACACCCTAGTTCATCTGGAAGCGATGCTTAGCTCTTGTGTCCCTGGACCATACAAATCTTGGAAGCAATCAAAACCTGGGTGATAATTAGAAAATAACTAGCCCTGAACTCTCACGTGTCTTACCTTGGGGGTGAGAGACCTGAGTTGGGCAGGGAGTCCCAACGCATCAGCTTGTAAACTCTCACTGCTTCCTGGCACTGCCCGAGGACATGGTCCAAGTCAAACATGTCTTCTAGAAAGCCAGGCAGCAAGTTTGGGTTTGGGAATGGAGAGTCTGCACTAAACATCACGGAGAAGTCCAAGGCGTTGGCACATCCATGAC
>SJYV01052547.1:516881-537885 GCA_006410875.1 Neotragus pygmaeus | reverse complement strand
CTGCTTTTTTTTTTTCTTTTATGTTGTTTACCCCACTGCTCTCCACCCAGGAGCCCTTTTCCAATGAAGTATTTTCCTTCGTCAGCACGTGTGTCTCCTGGGCCAATTCATTTCTGAGTGTTAAACAAAAACCCACTCTTGGCCCTGGAAGAGGGTCCCCTTCCTGCAACAGAACTGTGTGCTACAACCTTTCCTGGGTTTCCAGTTTGCATATATATATAATGGAACTTCTCAGCCTCCATAATCACATGAAACAGTTCCTTACTATTTCCTTATAAATACATTGGTTCTGTTTCTCTGCAAACCCTGACTAATACAGTTATGCCAATCAATAAAGGAAAGGAAAAAGAAAGGAATGAATCCTGCATAAGTCAGTCTAAAGAGAGCATGAAAACAAAACATTATTATGAGTTTCTTTATTCTCTCCACTTTCATCAATTTTGTCAAAATTCCTGAAAGCTACTTCTTGAACCTTTATTAAAATTCATTTCAAATTTGGGGCAATAAAATATGTCTGCCTAAGGTAGTGATTAACCATCCATATTGAAAGGTCTACAAGGTAATTTCATGAAAAAGAAACCTAATTAAATGTCATGGACTTTTTACTACCTCTCTGCTTTAAAAAGCAGAGCCAGGAGGAGGGTTGCCTCAGACTCCCCCAAATACTTGTCAATATGAATTGTAAAACCTGAATTTAAATCTTTATGTTCTTATTTATTCAAAAAAACAATGTATTTAGTCTGTCAGTGTTTCTTTACATTACTAGGTGTGGGGATTTCTGTATTAGGTTCATATTGTAGTATTTCCCACTCCTGAGGCACAGTCAGAATTTAAGTACAAATTAAAACAGAAAAAATTTTCTTTACAGATAATGACAATGCCTGGCTATGGAGAAGAGCTATCCATTGGTAATAAGCATTGAATGCTTACCTAAAGGAGAAATTGCTCATATGATACTATTGTCAACCATTATGAATTCAGTGCACCATCTCTTGACATATTATACTCAACATATTATTAATATTAAATAAGACTTTAAAGATTTTAATATTTTCCAGTGTTAAAAATGAAGTATTTGGTTTGGAGGGGTGGATTTTANAAATTGCTCATATGATACTATTGTCAACCATTATGAATTCAGTGCACCATCTCTTGACATATTATACTCAACATATTATTAATATTAAATAAGACTTTAAAGATTTTAATATTTTCCAGTGTTAAAAATGAAGTATTTGGTTTGAAGGGGTGGATTTTAAAATTAATAGTTATTGTAAGCCAAGTGACAAATGTTTTTGTTATCCTCAACTGTCTAATGATGATTTATGAGCTTATAGTTCAAGTTCAATCCCTATGCCATATTCTCTCTTTATTATTTCATCTCTAGGACTCGTTGAAGCGAGTCAGTAATATTATTCCCCCTTTTTACAGATGAATAAACAAGCACTAACAATTGACTGATTGGGCCAAGAGGTTAACAATGGAGATGGAGATGAGTAATTGGACTCTGCATCTTACCTGAACAGCAAGTTGTGGAAAGTGTCCAGAAATTTCTGAGTTGGTAGAATAGACTCATGGGTGGTATAGGAAAGATTTTTTTCACATAGAAGCAAACTGAAGTCAAAAGAAGAGTGAAATCTAAAATGTACAAACTAAAAGTTGGGATACTGATAATGCCATTCTATTTGTGATAAATTTGAAAATACATTATAGTGCTTGGCATTTATATTTACTATGTTTATTAGAAGCAAAGGCTGGGACTTTTCCCATTGCCTCAGAACTGCCCTGTCCTGGGACAGAGGAGCAGAAAGTATCCTGAGAAAATGCGTAACTCCCACAAAATCAGTAACAGTCTGAAAGAAACCCTGGAGTTAAGCGTGAGAAAGAAAGTGAGGAATCTGGGGCAGAGAGAGGATGGTTGGTGGTAGCTGGCAGGGCTCTGAGCTTATCTTTTTCACGTACCAGCTGTCCAGTTTCTCAGCTGCAAACTCCGAGGTCCATTTTAGCGTTGTCATCTACTGAATGGTGAGAAGTTTCTTGGGAGAGTGTGATGTGTGTGTAAGGCTGGAAGTTGTGAGTGCGAACAGAGACTGTCGGTTGCTTCTGGGCTGCCAACTCCACAAAGTGCAGGAAAGTGGCTGGAGTTGCTGACATCAGCAGAATGACAGGGGATGAAGTGTAGTGTGACTTGGGGGAAGAGGGTAGTGTGGGTTCTCCTCTGGGTTCTCGTGGTTCTCCGAGAGGGTAGAAGAAGACCTTAGCAGTTCCTTTAGTTCCAAGAAGGTTAATATGGGGCCTAGGTATAGGTAACCAAAGCATAAGCTGGCCAAGTGAGGTTATACTCCACGTAGGAACCTATGTGCTGTAGGACTGAAGGGAGACCCTGTTCCACCTCCATCATCCACGCAGAGACTACTACGCCTGTGGATGTTGTCAGGAGCACGTGGGACCATTGTGAGCCACAGCAGGAAGTCTTCTCCCCACCACCTACATGTAACCAGTTGCTTAAGCTCTGCTTTCCCTAATTTCCTCTTCTCCTTCCAAAGTATGAAAGAGCTAGATCTAGAAGAGCGGGCAGAAGCAGGTGTCTCTAAACCAAAGCTTCCCATTCACCATCCACCATAACCACATACATACACGCTCTCTCCAAGGGGTTAGATGGGGAGACGTATACCATGCTCTATCCTACAACTAGTGAATGTTGGCTAATGGGACAGAAAGTTAAAGATTTAGAGTGAAACAGACTGAATTGGAATACCTAAAACTGCTCTGAAATTACAGAATCTGTCCAAATTCTGAAGGCTTACGTCGAAGGCAATAATTGGAGAAAAATGAAACCACTTTGTACTTAAATCCTTCTGGTTGGCACACCTCAGTCTATCATTTAAAGAAATCTTTTGATTTTAAAATATCTGAATTTAAATAAAATGCAGTTTTTGGTCTTCTAAAGACTCCTTCTCTGAGCTAAATTACAATATAATGTACAGTGAGTAGCTCTGCACTTAAAACACCATTATATCTTTCACAGTTCAATTTATACTAATAGTTTCAACACTACTATTTTGGATAAAACAAGTACTATGTTTTCAAAGAATCAGAAGAAAAGAATTGGTCATTCCTTCTAAAATTCCAAAGCCACAAAGAAGGTAAATTGCTCAAGGTCATGTCTTAAGCATAGTCTAGAACTGTATGAATCGCCACTCAGCCTACACCATTCAAATAACAAGTCAGGCTAAGGAAAATGCATCAGTGAAATGGACAAAGACTCTGACATACAGATGATGCATATTATCATGTAGGCTGATGTGTCAGAATACAGGAATTCCATAAATTGTGGTGTCCTGGACTTGAAAGATTTTCTTTTTAGCCTTCCTTTTTTAAGGATGCCATAACCCATTTAGATCATCTGTCAATATGGAGGAAAACACTTGATTTTTATATATATAATCTTTAATACATTTTTCCAAATTTAAATAAATTGAGATGCTGGAGGAAAGAGGTTTGAAGGCTTACAGGTGCCAAATGAATGCACTATATATATGTTTTGAATGTAGCATTACTGGAAGCTTGAAAGATTTATCTTCAGGGATCTCATCTTACTTTCTTGGAGATAAATATGCCTGAAAATTTATTTCTATCCTCATAGTGCTAAAGACACTCATAAGGGAAAGAAAAAAGTAAATCCAAGTAGTAAGATGGTAAAAACAGTTGCAACCATTGAAAATGCATACGAAATAGAAAAAGTAAAACCCAAGCAGAACTTTTAATTTAACTAGGTGAAATGATAAGGTCTAGTAGTGACTGGGGATGGGTGTGTGAGTGGAGGTATGGATATGATCTCTCAAAAGGAGATGGGAAGCTTTCACTGGGGAGAAGAGCTTCACACTATTTATTTTTTTTTCCTAGCCTAAACTCAAACTAGAATTAATCTTCTCTATGGAAAACCAGGAAGTCCTCTTAAACCCACCTCCAAGAACAGTTGCAGAGGACATTCACAGGCTTTTGGAGGTGAGATTGATCATTCACCCTTTAAAATTTGGACTTCCCTTGTGTTTCAGCTGGTAAAAAATCCACTTGCAATGCAGAAGACCTGGGCTCTATCCCTGGTTTGGGAAGATCCCCTGGAGAAGGGAAAGGCTACCCACTCCAGTATTCTGGCCTGGAGAATTCCATGGACTGTATAGTCCTTGGGGTCACAAAGAATTGGACATGACTGAGCATCTTTCACTTCACTTTAAAATTTGCATAGATTAGGGCATTTCTAAGGAGAAAAAGAACTAACTAAACGAATAAGAAGGTCGTTGACAGAGTCAAAGTAATAAATATGCAGTGCCTTTCCATTAAACCTGAAATCGAGTTCTTTGCAATCAGTCCACTGGGCTGCGAACCAGGAAGAATCTAGATCAGCCTGGGGAAATAACACTGTGTGGGATGTAGGACTGAGTAAGAGATGAGAGCCAGGGCCACTGAATGCCAGATAAGTTGCATCAGAGCTAATACAGAGATTGTTCTATAGTAGGAATTTTGTGAAGATACTGCTGCTGCTGCTGCTGCTGCTAGGTCACTCCAGTCGTGTCCGACTCTGTGTGACCCCATAGATGGCAGCTCATCAGGCTCCTCTGTCCCTGGGATTCTCCAGGCAAGAACACTGGAGTGGGTTTCCATTTCCTTCTCCAATGCATGAAAGTGAAAAGTGAAAGGGAAGTCAATCGTGTCCGACTGTTTGCGACCCCACAGACTGCAGTCTTCCAGGCTCCTCCATCCATGGGATTTTCCAGGCAAGAGCACTGGAGTGGGGTGCCATCACAGATACTTAAATGAAAAGGGATTGGTAGCTAATGTTAGAATATTTGTACAGTATTTCTACTTGACTAACTATTTAACAATCATAAATACTATAGAGGTCATTCCATATTGTAGGTTCAGTTATTAATGGTGTTTTTTCCCTTGTAAAGTGACTAACACTTTCACTTTTCCTTGTAAAATTCTAAATGGAAAAAAAAATCATTGCAAACATTATGGCAGAGATTTTTAGTTTTCTTCTAGTATATTTCCCCTCTGTAAAAAAGAACCCCATTCACCTGCAGTTTTTATCTTGACACATAGCTATGTACACTGAAGTTTTCATCTGCTGCTGCAACTAAGTATGACTACATGACTAAGTTCTGGGCAATAGAATACAAGAGGGAATGGTATGTTCAACTTCTGAGTCTGGATATAAAAGCTTAACCCCACCTGCTCACTGGGCGGTCTCTGAGGTATGAGCCATTGTGGACCAGTCAGGTTAGGGAAGCCCAGAAGAGAAACAAGGAAGAAGGGCTCTTGTACTTTGATTCTGTGAAGTTTAGTATGTTGAAACATGGCTTTTTATACCAGAACTGGGGCTTCCCAGGTGGCACTAGTGGTAAAGAATCTGCCTGCCAATGCAAGAGACTTAAGAGCTGCAGCTTTGATCTCCGGGATGGGAAGATCTCCTGGAGGAGGGCAAAGCAACCCACCCCATTGTTCTTGCCTGGAGAATCCCATGGACAGAGGAGCCTGGCGGGCTACAGTCCATAGGGTCGCAGAGAGTTGGACACTACTGAAGTGACTTAGCACGCACACACTCTTACTGGAATTATTAACTGGTAAGCGAAACAAGCTTCAATCATGTTTAAGCTGAACTCAAACTCACATCTAACTGTAATGGTTATTTGCTCATTCATTCATCAAATTGATATTTTATGCATATTTTCTACTAGTCATTATTGTAATGATACCAGCTTCTTGCTCTTGGGCTTCTCTCATAGCTCAGTTGGTGAGGAATCCACCAGCAATGCAAGAGAGCCCGGTTTGATTCCTGGGTCAGGAAGATCCCTTGGAGAAGGGATAAGCTACCCACTCCAGTATTCTGGCCTGGAGAATTCCATGGATTGTATAGTCTATGGGGTCACAAAGAATCGGACATGACTGAGCGACTTTCACTTTCACTTTCTTGCTCTTAGAGTAAAGTGGTTTCAGACCAAAAAAAAAAAAAAAAATATATATATATATATATATATACATATAATTATAAATGTTGTAAACAGAATAGCACATAGTAATCTAACTGAGAGTGAGATAGGTGTGTATGGTGGCTACTTTTAATGAGTTAATTATGGACCGCCTCTGTGAGGAGGTGACAATTAAGATGAGATCAGAATGATAAGAAGGAGCTCTAGGCATATGTCAAAGATATTACAGGTCCAGTTCAGAACTACCATGATAGAATATCACAGCAAAGCAAGTAACACAAACTTTTTGGTTTCTCAGTGTAATATAAAAGCTTTGTTTATATTATACTAAGGTGTATTCAATATTAAGTGTGAAACTGCATTATGTCTAAAAAAAGAGAAACAATTATGTACCTTAATTAAAAAACACTTTACTACCAAAAACTGCTATCACCTGACAATGCAGGGTTGCCACAAATGTTCAATTTGTAAAACAAACAAACAACAAACCCCATAATATCTGCAAAGTGCAATAAAATAAGACTAGGAAGAGTGTTAGCAGCCACAGCGGCAGCAGGAAGAGTGCTCCAGCAGAGGGGACAAGCAGGTGCCATAGCCTCAAGTAGACCACGAGCTTAGAACTGCTGAGCGATGTCAGAAAACAGTAAACAAAAAGCAAGTATAGAAGCATCCAAGGTCAGAGAGACTCACAGGTATCTGATCATGTAGGATTCCACAGGAGTGAGAAGCTTGCATTCCGATAGAATTGCAGTGGGCAGCTTTTGCATGGCTTTTAAAAAGGCAGTGGCATTCTCTGATTTTTAATCTATTTGAAAAGATGCTTTCACTGTTACAGAAGCAGGAAATGGGTGTAACAAAAACAATGCTGTGGGCTCACCAAAACATGTTTTATTTTCCTCCTGGCTTGACAGGAAGACTACATTACCCAGTCTCCCTTGCAGCTAGGTGGGGCCCTATGACTGGCTTCTGTCCAGTGGGATTTGGGTGGAAATGGTGTAGGTCAATTTAAGGCCTCAGTCCTGCAACTTCTCCTGGAAATGCCTGTGAGCTCTTTCTTCTCCCATCTTCTGACTGGATGCTGCACTTTGAGGATGTAAGTGATGACAAAGTCTGCTCGAAGGAACCTGGTCCTTGAATGACTGCATGGAGCAGAGTCTCCTTGCTAGAAATCATCCTTCACTGTGCTAAGCCACTGAAGTTTGGATGTTACTTGCTAAAGTAGTAGCTGAACTTGATTGCACAGACAGCTACCATGGTAGTCTAAGCCAGAAATGATACTGGCTTGGACCAAAGGTAGCACTGAAGAGAGTGTGTGGGGACTAGATTTGGGATATAATTGCAAAGTGGAGCAAACAGAACTTAACTGATGAATGAGATGGAGATAAGAAAGATGAAAGAACAAAATCGCTAGGATTTTTACTGGAGCAATTAATTGTGTAGCTTGTAATTTCATTAACTGCGGGTGTTGGGTGGGGAGACATGGGAAGAGGCACCTGTATGTAGAATGAGGGGGTCAAGCATTCTGCTCTGGTTAGGATACATTTTAGACACTTACTTCTACATTGAAAGGGAAATGCTGGCTGTGTGCATCGGTATCCGAGAGGACAGGGAAGGGCTGAAGATCAATTTTGGAACCATCCAACATGGACTAAATCAATGCCTGTATTCACAGTACTTGTCCACTGACTAGGCTGTTTCTCCTGAATGTTTGGGTTCTTACACTGCTTTTTGTTTGGGTTATAAAGGTACACACATGCGTGCATGTTATTAGAGAGGGACATTACAGAGATGCGAGCCGGGACAGGCAAGTAAAACAAAGGGTGAAGAATTAGACCATGAACAGACATACTGGTTTTTAGTTAAACTTCTCTTCCCAGAAGAATGAAAGCTACCACCCACGTGTCAAAGAAAAGAACAGACAGGAAGACTGGGAATCTCTTAAGTAGAGCTAAACAGATTCTGCTGATTATCGCTGAGATTACAGAAAGAAGAAAGTGTAATACCATTTACCACACTGTTGGTTCCGGTCACTGACATGAGGTCTCCAACTGTCTACAGCAAAAGTTAAAGAGGCATAGTTTTTAAAAAGTGTTCACATTTAAAGAAAAGATTATTACTGTCACTACTCTAAATTTAAGACTCGCTCTTTTGAAAAAAATTATTTGTAGTTCCACTGCTCTAAGATAACTGCTGCCAACTATTACATTGTTCCATAAACTACTCCCCATATTTATGTATTTTTTCTTTATGGGGGGTTAATTGGATAAGAAAAAGTGCCACCCTTCAATTTGCACTCCTTTAAATATTAGCACATTAACATGCTTACCTCTCTATTTGCCACCTGGTAACATTTATCCTTTGTCAATTAACTGTTAATATCCTTAGACCTTTCCTACCCAAATATCCATCCTCCCATCTTTGAAGCCTTAGCTTTTAACTGTGCTTAAGACCACTTGGGAAGATCCCCTGGAGGAGGGCATGGCAACCCAAACTGGTATTCTTGCCTGGAGAATCCCATGTTCAGAGGAGCCTGGCTACAGTCCATTGGGTCACAAAGAGTTAGACACAACTGAAGTGACTTGGCCTGCAAGGAAATTTGATATAAAACATTTCCCAGCTCCCTTCATAGCAAGGTGAAGCTATGTGATTAAATTCTAGCCTATGAAATGTTAGTGAAAATGCAGTATATCAGCTTACAGGAAATTTCCTTAAGAGGCAATGGCATGAATCCTGTATGCATGTACTTCTTCCGTCTTAATGCTGAAGACAGGGGTATGATGGCCGAATCTCTATCTTGGATGCTGAGAACAAGGGCAGCCTCTATAGATGGCCACCTGGAAGTACACTGGGTTCCAGATCATGGGACAATCACTACACCAGCCCTGGACTGTCCAAACTTCTGTGTGAGAGCAACAGCTTTCTAGTTTGTTGAAGTTCCTATTTTATAGAGTTTTGTTGCTCATAGTTAAGCCTTAATCTTAACTGATACAGATATTGAATTCAACTTCTCATTTTCAAATAAATGTTAGCTTCGAGAGACTTCCTGAATGCTAGATAGTTGTTGGAAGAAATCATGAAATACACTTACTCTATAAAGTTCTCAGATTTTATATCTTGATTTGATCCCTTCCACCTGACTGTTTCTTTTCCTTTTCTCTTCCCTTCTCCCTCTCCCTAGTCCTCTCTTTCTTCGCCATCACATTCCTGCTTTAGATGTGTGTGTCTGCTTTCCTCCACCAGGGCTTCCCCTGTCTCAGTTGGCCCCTTTCAGGCATTAGAGAGAGAGAGGCCGTGTTCAAGATGGTTGCAATGCCATTGGTTCATGACTTGGCAAAAGGATTAATCATGAGACTCAGAAGAAGGTACCCCTTTCTCCAGATAGATCCAACCCCATCCAGAGCATATAGTTTGGCTGGCAGAACCTGGGCTGGTTTTCAATCTCTACTTATTCCCTTGGTCAAGTGTCCTTGCGCAATGAACTATATGTCCATGTTTACAACCAGCCAGTCCTTTATCTGCAGGTTCAGCTCATCTGCAATGTAACTCTGATAAAAATAAATATATATGGACCTCCTAGTTTCAAAAAACAGTCATCTGGACTCAGCATCAAGTGTTACTCTTTTTATTGGTTTTCCAGCTTAATGACTCTCTTTGCTTATCTTATTCCTGATTATAGTCAAGAATCCTACTGAGATTCATTTATTGTCTTCATATATCTACATGGTTGATACCATTTTCTGGTAGCTTCTACTTGTGTTTGCCTATCTGGATGTTTATTTTGCTTTTCTTAGCTCTTAGTACATATTTGATTCTTATTGTCCCTGTTCTCAGCTTCCTTTTGTGCTGATGTCTTTAAGACTGATGCAGGCTGGGGGACGGGAATGGATACAGAAATTAATTAACAGAAATGAATCAAACTTACTGAGTAGTCCCTGAGTCGTGAATTAAATATTTTCATCATAGAAATGGTATTTTAAAATACTCTCCAAATTAAAGGGTAAGGGAGAAAATAAAAATATTCCATACGGAGATTCCTCTATGTGCTTTCAGAAATAGTCTGAATTTCTTTATACTCTTTCCTCTTAATTTCTGGGACTCAGTAATACATACTGTATTTTTTTCTTTTTTTAGAAATTCTAGTTGTCTTACTACACTTTCCATCAATATAACCAAAGATCTCTGTCCTTACACAAGTTATGTCATTAAAAACATTTTTTGTTCTGTTTTTCCAGAGTCCTCACACATAAATTCAACTTGCATGAGGCACGGTGTAAAACAACCAGGACTAGCTCCATCTCTCTGTCACTTTCAGCCAGGTTCCCTTGGGGTTAAGAATGGAACTCCTATTACTATTATTTTCCCCACTTGCCATAACCAAAGTGTGGTTCCTGTGCCCTTCATTTGATTTTTTTTTCCCCCAATGCCAAGAGCAAAGATGAGTTCAAATTTGAGATTTATGTGTCATGTTCAAGATGATGGTGCCTGTAAATCTGCTGTAAATGGTATAGGCTCCTTGTTAGGTTTTCCTGGTCTTAAATTTTATTTGTTGGATGGAAAAATGAGTTTGAACATGTAAGAAAATTAGATTGCAAAGGTAAAGAGCTTCCATGGAATCAGCTCAGGGGATCAGTGTCACCTCAGTCCTCTTGGGACAAGCTTCCTGTCCCAGCCAAGGGTATGAATCCCTTGAAATCCTCTGATTTCTGAGTGGTATTTGGCAGTGCTGGGCTGAAAGCTATCACTGACAAAGTGTGAATAGAGGTCAAAAGACTGTCTCAGATAGAGCTCCCCTTGACATTTCTGGGTCTTATTAACACTGCCTTCAATATTTCTACCTGTGTAGGCTCTGTAGCTTGCCCGCTGAATCCTTTATTCTCTGACTGATTTCTACAAGAAATTCAATCTCATGGTCGATAATCAGCGGTGTCTTCTTCTGAGCCTTGCCCTCTCTTAAGCCACTGTCTCATTTGCTCAGCCAGATGGTTGGTCCAGGTCACTCCTGGTCAATACTGTCCCTCTGATGCCCAGCCCTGACTATGTGGAGAAGCCCAGAGAGGGGAGACTCACTTTAGAATAAGCATGAGAGGAAGAGAAGGAGAAAGAGAAGGATGTCTAACAGGCTTCTTCAAATTTTTACCAACGTGAAGATTAAGATGGCTTTGAAACTCAGTGGTACAGAGGCATTCAAAATGAGGGAAGATGTTTGGAGGTGACATCATCAAGTGAATGGACCCAGGAGTAAATCTCAGCATGCCACTTACTTTTGAGTATGCTGGGCAGGTTTCTTAATGCCACGAGTCTCAGTTACCCCATTTGTAAAGAAAAGATTATGGCATCTCCCTTAAAGTCATACAAAGATTATAGGAGATAAAGTATGTGACCTGCTTAGCACAATACCTGGCCCATAGCATGCATTCTGTAACTGGTATTTTGAGAGACCAGGTCTCAGAACCCTGTAAGAATTTTTTTTACTGAGGCTTGTTCAAAAACAGCTGAGAGCTCAGGACTTCCCTAGGGGTTCAGTGGTTAAGACTTTGTGCTTCCATTGCAGCGGGCATGTGTTCTATCTCTGGTTAGGGAACTAAGATCCTGCATGCTGTGCATTGCTCAACAAAACAAACAAACCAAAAAAACCCTAACAACAACATAAAACAGCTGAGAGCAGATTGTAATGTTTTCAAGCAAAGGACACAAATACAAGCCTGTACCTCTAAGTTTTTCTTTCTTTCCTTTTACTCAATTCAAATCTCTACTCAAATGTTGCCTCCTAAGAGAAAATTCCTCCAACCATTCTATGTAAAATAGCACTACCCATCAGTTCAACTTCTTTTCTTTATCTTGATTTGTTTTTCTGGTTACAAGTACAGTACTTGTAACCAGACATCATATTATGTATGGCTTTTTTTACCGAGAGTGTGGTTTCCTTCCACAGCATCTAAGCTTCATAAGGCAAGAGACTTTGGTTTATTGCTGTATCTCTACTGCCAAGAAGAATATCTGGAACAAAGAAGGCATTAAATGAATATTTGTTGAGTGAGTTATGATGAATCATTTTTCCTACTTCCTATTTATTAATATATTGTTTTTATGGTGAATATCGGCAGCTACATATAGACAGAGGTTTAGGTATGACTGGCAGGGTATTTTCCTAGTATTCTCTGTTTTCTTGGTCATGAAAGTGTTAGTTGCTCAGTCGTGTCTGACTCTTTGCGACCCCATGGACTGAACCCTCCAGGCTCCTCCGTCGCAGTATTATCCAGGCAACAACACTGGAGTGGCTTGCCATTTCCTTTTCCAAGGGATCTTTCTGACTCAAGGATCAAACCCAGTTCTCCTGCATTGCAGGCAGATCCTTTACCATCTGAGCCACCAGGGAAAGCCCTTTAATTTATGGCAACAACTCCTGTGGTGGAAACAGATTCTGTTCCCCAAGGACCTGACAAGTCCCTTTTGGATTTACTGTAACCCTAAAAGAAAGCCAGAAGCATCATGGCTCTTTAAAATTGTTCAAGATCCTATCTCTCAGAGGCCAGGACCTGTGTCAACCCCCACAAGATTCGGAATTCAAAAGCTTTTGTGACCTTCTCCGTTGCTTTTAGTCGCTCTTTTCTTCTCAAGAAATCTGTCCAGTTTTTCTTTTCCTTTTCCTTCCTGCCAAATGCGGGACTTCTGCTTAGTGGCTTTCAGTCTCAGGGACAATTCATCACGGCTTGTTCTGCTCCCGGTTGAACAGGCCTCTTTAATGTCGGTTCTTCTGTTGAGCAAAGAACAGGTTCTGGGGATTGATTCTCGCAGCATCCTGCACTAATGAGCAGTTTGTTGCTCACAGGCAGCTTTTCTCCCTGGGTGCCGGCGGGAGGGGCCTGCCGGACCCCTGCCTCGGACAGACGCCGGCTCATCTTCCTCCTTCTGTCAAGGCCAGTGGACACAAAACACCACGCTGCATTCAAGGGGCCTGGGGCGTAGCTCATTCTTGTTAGGAAGGGACATCTGAAGGACGTCCTCCCTTCAAGATTCTAACTGTGATAGTGTAGAATCCTTGACAGGGCATTAGTCAGAAAGTCACCCCCGGAGGTGAGGAAGAAAGGTGAGTTCTGGATTCACAGTGGCCAATGGGCAGATATCTCGCCCATTGGAGGGAGAACTTCAGTTTTTAAAGTGAAATCTATCAGTTCATCTCGCCCATTGGTGGGAGAACTTCAGTTTTTAAAGTGAAATCTATCAGTTCATCTCGCCCATTGGTGGGAGAACTTCAGTTTTTAAAGTGAAATCTATCAGTTCATCTCGCCCATTGGTGGGAGAACTTCAGTTTTTAAAGTGAAATCTATCAGTTCATCTCGCCCATTGGTGGGAGAACTTCAGTTTTTAAAGTGAAATCTATCAGTTCATCTCGCCCATTGGTGGGAGAACTTCAGTTTTTAAAGTGAAATCTATCAGTTCATCTCGCCCATTGGTGGGAGAACTTCAGTTTTTAAAGTGAAATCTATCAGTTCATCTCGCCCATTGGTGGGAGAACTTCAGTTTTTAAAGTGAAATCTATCAGTTCATCTCGCCCATTGGTGGGAGAACTTCAGTTTTTAAAGTGAAATCTATCAGTTCATCTCGCCCATTGGTGGGAGAACTTCAGTTTTTAAAGTGAAATCTATCAGTTCATCTCGCCCATTGGTGGGAGAACTTCAGTTTTTAAAGTGAAATCTATCAGTTCATCTCGCCCATTGGTGGGAGAACTTCAGTTTTTAAAGTGAAATCTATCAGTTCATCTCGCCCATTGGTGGGAGAACTTCAGTTTTTAAAGTGAAATCTATCAGTTCATCTCGCCCATTGGTGGGAGAACTTCAGTTTTTAAAGTGAAATCTATCAGTTCATCTCGCCCATTGGTGGGAGAACTTCAGTTTTTAAAGTGAAATCTATCAGTTCATCTCGCCCATTGGTGGGAGAACTTCAGTTTTTAAAGTGAAATCTATCAGTTCATCTCGCCCATTGGTGGGAGAACTTCAGTTTTTAAAGTGAAATCTATCAGTTCATCTCGCCCATTGGTGGGAGAACTTCAGTTTTTAAAGTGAAATCTATCAGTTCATCTCGCCCATTGGTGGGAGAACTTCAGTTTTTAAAGTGAAATCTATCAGTTCATCTCGCCCATTGGTGGGAGAACTTCAGTTTTTAAAGTGAAATCTATCAGTTCATCTCGCCCATTGGTGGGAGAACTTCAGTTTTTAAAGTGAAATCTATCAGTTCATCTCGCCCATTGGTGGGAGAACTTCAGTTTTTAAAGTGAAATCTATCAGTTCATCTCGCCCATTGGTGGGAGAACTTCAGTTTTTAAAGTGAAATCTATCAGTTCATCTCGCCCATTGGTGGGAGAACTTCAGTTTTTAAAGTGAAATCTATCAGTTCATCTCGCCCATTGGTGGGAGAACTTCAGTTTTTAAAGTGAAATCTATCAGTTCATCTCGCCCATTGGTGGGAGAACTTCAGTTTTTAAAGTGAAATCTATCAGTTCATCTCGCCCATTGGTGGGAGAACTTCAGTTTTTAAAGTGAAATCTATCAGTTCATCTCGCCCATTGGTGGGAGAACTTCAGTTTTTAAAGTGAAATCTATCAGTTCATCTCGCCCATTGGTGGGAGAACTTCAGTTTTTAAAGTGAAATCTATCAGTTCATCTCGCCCATTGGAGGGAGAACTTCAGTTTTTCAAGTGAAATCTATCAGTTCATCTCGCCCATTGGAGGGA
Organism: Neotragus pygmaeus; assembly: GCA_006410875.1. NCBI lineage: Eukaryota > Metazoa > Chordata > Mammalia > Artiodactyla > Bovidae > Neotragus > Neotragus pygmaeus. The sequence goes on along the minus strand of SJYV01052547.1, from coordinate 523,161 downwards.
GAACTTCAGTTTTTCAAGTGAAATCTATCAGTTCATCTCGCCCATTGGAGGGAGAACTTCAGTTTTTCAAGTGAAATCTATCAGTTCATCTCGCCCATTGGAGGGAGAACTTCAGTTTTTCAAGTGAAATCTATCAGTTCATCTCGCCCATTGGAGGGAGAACTTCAGTTTTTCAAGTGAAATCTATCAGTTCATCTCGCCCATTGGAGGGAGAACTTCAGTTTTTCAAGTGAAATCTATCAGTTCATCTCGCCCATTGGAGGGAGAACTTCAGTTTTTCAAGTGAAATCTATCAGTTCATCTCGCCCATTGGAGGGAGAACTTCAGTTTTTCAAGTGAAATCTATCAGTTCATCTCGCCCATTGGAGGGAGAACTTCAGTTTTTCAAGTGAAATCTATCAGTTCATCTCGCCCATTGGAGGGAGAACTTCAGTTTTTCAAGTGAAATCTATCAGTTCATCTCGCCCATTGGAGGGAGAACTTCAGTTTTTCAAGTGAAATCTATCAGTTCATCTCGCCCATTGGTGGGAGAACTTCAGTTTTTCAAGTGAAATCTATCAGTTCATCTCGCCCATTGGTGGGAGAACTTCAGTTTTTAAAGTGAAATCTATCAGTTAAACATGTGTATGTGTATATGTGGTATACAATATATCATGCTAAAGAGATATGACTATTTTTGAAAACAGCTACTTCTTTGATAAAAAGTGAGCTATAACTATCCCTTATTTCTATGTGACAAATCTTTGATTTTCTGTATCTTAAATCCCACATAAAGACTAAGCTATCTATAAGTTAACTTATGCATTTCTGTTCAGGGTATGAACTTTGGACAGATAGCATCAGCTTGACTTGGGATCTCTTTAGAAAGGCAGAGACTCAGGCCCCATGCAAGATCTGTTGGGTCAGAGCTTGCATTTTAGCCCGCTCCCAAATGATTCACATGCAAATTACACATCGTGAAGCACTGATCATCAGCCCTAATATTTTGAGATTCTCAGATTATATTTCGTAGGTTCAATAATGTTATTATCTAAATGCAAATAATAGCATGCAGTGGAAAGAACATAGATCTCAATTTGAATGTCAGTTCCATCACTAATAATTTTTGGGAAAATAATCTACTTTCAGTTTTCTAATTTATAATGTGGAGAAAATAATATTGGCTTCAGGGTAGATGTGAGGTTAAAAGTGATACATGTAAAGTACTAGCACATGCAATGTCTGGCACCAAAATCTGATAACTAGTATAATTAGTTCATTAAAATCTATACAGTTATAGGATTCTTGAGACTCAAGTTCATTTGTTAGGAAGCCAGTGTGTGTGTGCTTAGATGCTCAGTCACGTCCAACTGTTTGCAACCCCATGGACTGTAGCCCACCAGGCTCCTCTGTCCATGGGATTCTCCAGGCAAGAACACTAGGGTGGGTAGCTATTCCCTTCTCAGGGGATCTTCTGGACTTAGGGATCAAACCAGTGTCTCCTGTATTACAGAAGGATTCTTTATTGTCTTAGCAACCAGGGAAGCCCAGAAAGCCAGTATCATTGTCCAATGACAACTGGAACATTGGCAAGGATATGGAATAAAGGGAATCTTTGTACATTGGTGGGACTGTAAACTGGTGTAGTCACTCTGGAAAAAAATTATGGAGGTTTCTTAAAAAACTAAAAATAGAAATACCACATGATCTGGCAATTCTAGTCTTGGGTATATATCCAAAGAAAATGAAAACACAAGTTTGAAAAAATACATGTACCTGATATTCATAGCAGCATTATAGCCAAGATGTGGAAACAACCTGAGTCTCCATCAACAGATGAATGGAGAAAGAAGGTACGGTGAGTGCATACTCAGCCACAAAAAAGAATGAAATCATGCCATCTGATACAACATGGGTGGACTTGAAGGGTATTATGCTAAGTGAAATAAGTCAGAGGGAGAAAGACATATACTGTATGATATCACTTATACATGGAACCTAAAAAATAAAACAAACTAGTGAATATAACAAAAAAGGAGTAGACTCACTGGTATACAGGACAAGCCAGTAGTTACCAGTGGGGAGACAGAAAGAGGGCAGGAGAAGATAGGGATATAGGATTAAGAGGTACAGAGTGCTATGCAGAAAATGAGTAAGTCACAAGGATATATTATACAGCATAAGGAATATAACCAATATTATATAATAACTAGAAATGGCAGCAAAACCTTAAAAAATGTGAATCACAATGTACATCTGCAAATATTATAAAGCAACAACACCTCAATAAAAAATAAAAGATAAAAAGGAAGAACTATGAGAGGGCAGAGGCTCTCTGTGGGGATGAGCAGTCTCCCTGTGTTAGTCTCATTCTGTGGGATGCTGAACTAGCAGGATGCTGAACTGCGGGATGCTGGTCCTTTTGTCCATGGGTTCCGGCTCACAATCAGTGATGCTACTCACATTTACCTGTGCTCTTTGTCCAATATTATCTGTGTCAAGAATAAAGAGTGACAGATAAAACAGCCACTTTTTAATCTACGTGGTATAAGATGCTATGGTATAGAAGCCAGAACTGGATCTCATTAAAAAAAAAAAGGGGGGGGGGAGCAGGAGAAGAACATTCTACCAGGGCTGAGACTTGGGGTCTAATTCCATGTAGACAAATATCTGACTCATCTTTTCTAGCACATTTCATAAATCTAAGCTTTGGAGTTTTCATCTTTCAAAGGAGAGAATACTGGATTAAATATCTTTACATTTTAAAAGTGATTTCTTCCTTCCTCCCTTTCTTTTTTCCTTTTTTATCTCATATGCATTGAGACGAAAAATCCATGGATTTTTTGGGAAAAATTATAAATTTCATTATCTTTCATGTTACTTACTATCACCCTAAATAACTTAGACTAAAACATTTTTATCATTTTTTCTCTCCTCCTCTGTGTCCTCTGAGCCACCCCTCTCCCCGAACCAAGTACAAGTGGTTCAGTTCTTCCCGTAATGTTAAGTTTTCATAAAGCATGGAAGCACTGGCTTCAGATAACTTCTGCTTCAGTTTCTGACATAGACCACTCCTGCAGCAGCGGAGGCGCAAGCCTGGCTCCCTCCGAGTCTTGTGTGCTCAGTCCCGTCCCACTCTCTGTGACCCCATGGACTGCAGCCCACCAGACTCCTCTGTCCATGGGATCATCCAGGCAAGAATAATGTGATGGGTTGCCATTTCCTTCTCCAGGGGCTCTTTCCCTCCCAAGGATGGAACCCCCTTCTTCTACGTCTCCTGCATTGGCAGGCGGATTCTTTACCAGTGAGCCACCTGGGAAGCTCTGGCTCCCCCGACAGGGACGGACGGTAAGGCAAGGGGAGCTGAGATTAGCTGCCTCGGCAGTACGTCTGGATTCCTTTGCTGAAGCTCTACCACCAGTAGCTAAGGGCGCTCAGGCTGCTGGGTAGCATCCGTGGCGCTGGCAGTGGGCGTGCGGAGCGACCTCTCTGCCATCCATCTCTGCGCTCAGGAGCATGTGCTTTGCACCGACGCGAATCCATGCAGAGGAGCGCGAGGTTGTCGCGAGGACTAAACCCAGCCATTAAGTCAAGAACGTGGAGCTGGGCCCGTCAGCAAGAGCTGTCTTTCGCTGCGAAGCAGGGAATTCACGCAGCTCCTTGAGTTGTCCCCTCGGCTAAGGGCCCTTAAGCTGAAAGCAAGTCGGAATCAACTTTGGGATTCCTTTCTGGACCCTCCCTGGAAACTCCTTTGCTAGCAGAAATAGAGCTTCTGTATCAAGGGCCATTCAAATGATTAAAGAGTAACAATGCAAGTCTCAAAAAAATGGACGTGCCCAGTAGGCACCAACAATATAGGTGAGCATCCATTTGCCCCTACATTCCACCAAGACCAGGTATTACCATCTTAGATCTTCCCTTTTTCCTGGTGGACACAGAAGTTCAGAACGCTAGGATGAGAGCAGAGGTGAGTGATGGGGGCAGGGGTATGGATGGACGGACACATGGCTAATCACCTCGCCAATCACTTCCTCCTCAGGACCATCTTTTCTCAAGAGGGAACAGAATGACTTACAGATTATGACCTTGCAATCTTGAGTTTCTAGACTGCTGCCAGAAGGGTTATGCTTTCCCTCAGCCATGCTCCACTTCACCCCCATGCCTTTGTCTGTAACGTCATTATGAACTCAAATCCCAAAGAGTTGGGAGGTTCCTCAGGACTGGGATTTTATCAAATATATGAACAACGTTCATGTGTAGAAAAAATATTGACCTGACCATGAGATTGCAAACCTACTTATTTGTCTCTTTTCCTAAGTGTGGCTATTTTGAGGCCAGATTCCCTTTCAATCTGAAGTTTACTTTCCCAGAATGGCCTTCCTCTGAATCACCTAATTGTGTGTGTTCAGTCGCTTCAGTCATGTCCGACTCTTTGTGACCCCAAGGGCTGTAGCCTGCCAGGCCTGTCTCTTATACACATCTAGATGTGTATAAGAGACAGATGTATAAAATAATAGACTNCATTATGAACTCAAATCCCAAAGAGTTGGGAGGTTCCTCAGGACTGGGATTTTATCAAATATATGAACAATGTTGATGTGTAGAAAAACTATTGACCTGACCATGAGATTGCAAACCTATTTGTCTCTTTTCCTAAGTGTGGCTATTTTGAGACCAGATTCCTTTTCAATCTGAATTTTACTTTCCCAGAATGGCCTTCCTCTGAATCACCTAATCGTGTGTGTTCAGTCGCTTCAGTCATGTCCGACTCTTTGCGACCCCAAGGACTGTAGCCTGCCAGGCTCCTCTGTCTATGGCATTGTCCAGGCAAGACTACTGGAGTGGGTTGCCATGCCCTCCTCCAGGGGATCTTCCCAACCTGGGATAGAACCTGCATCTCCTGTGTTGCCTGCACTGCAGGTGAATTCTTTACCAACTGGGCCACCTGGTACTAACCCAGCACCCAGGTCTAATCAGGTAGTTCTGGGACTTTTCTGCACATAGATGAGGNGGTTGCCATGCCCTCCTCCAGGGGATCTTCCCAACCTGGGATAGAACCTGCATCTCCTGTGTTGCCTGCACTGCAGGTGAATTCTTTACCAACTGGGCCACCTGGTACTAACCCAGCACCCAGGTCTAATCAGGTAGTTCTGGGACTTTTCTGCACATAGATGAGGTCTCACCAGGAACACAATTCAAAGGTTTAACTTGTCTCAGGCTTGGTTTTGGGGAGAAATATTTTATTCTCATATGCAAATGAAAGTATGTAAACAATGCTGTTTGCTAACGTGAAAAATGTGAGCATGGACTTTAAAATATGGTTTCTATTTCTATGTAAATTTTCCTGTAATATTATGGTTAAAGAGGAAATAACTTGAACTGGAATTTATAAATTAGTAACTTCCATCTTGCTGCTAGGTTTGTGCATTAAAAAAACAAAAAACAATTGCCTCTTCTCTCCCTGCTCCTCCTCTCCTCCTTCTTATTTTAATCCTTAATTCTTTTTTTTTTTAAATCATTTATTTAATTTGGCTGCACTGGGTCTTAGTTGCGGCATGTGGGATCTAGCTCCCTGTCCAGGGATCGAACCCAGGCCCCCTGCATCGGGAGTGCAGAGTCTTAGCCACTGGACCACCAGGGAAGTCCCTAATCCTTAATTCTTATTCTTGCTTGGTAATATACTGCAAGGAGATCAAACCAGTCAATCCTAAAGGACATTAATCTTGAATATTCACTGGAAGGACTGATGCTGAAGCTGAAGCTCCAATACTTTGGCCACCTGATGCGAAGAACTGACTCATTGGAAAAGACCCTGATGCTGGGAAAGATTGAAGGCAGGAGGAGAAGGGGATGACTAAGGATGAAATGGTTGAATGGCATCACTGACTCGATGGACATGAATTTGAACAAACTCTGGGAGTTGGTGATGGACTGGCGTGCTGCAGTCCATGGGGTCACAAAGAGTCAGACATGACTGAGCGACTGAGCTGAACTGAACACACTATTAGTTTTTCAAAATAAAAGGCTTTTAATCTTTTGTTTCGTTTTGTCTGTCATTATTCATATAAACAATTTGTGGTCCATGTGAGGTGAGGGGGGATTTCCTCATTCAGTAGCTCTGTTTTTCCAGGATATTGGCTTACCTAAGCACACATGGACAGCGAAGCCTGGCATCCATGGGGTTGCAAAGAGTTAGACGCACCTGAGTGACTGAACTGAACTGAAGCATACAAGCACTGGAAGATTCCCTAGTGACTGAGTTTTAAAAAACTGCTCCTCTGGCAGTAAAAAAAAAAAAAAA
>SJYV01052547.1:483834-508531 GCA_006410875.1 Neotragus pygmaeus | reverse complement strand
CATATTGAGTGCAGCACTTTCACAGCATCATCTTTCAGGATTTGAAATAGCTCAACTGGAATTCCATCACCTCCACTAGCTTTGTTCGTAGTGATGCTTTCTAAGGCCCACTTGATTTCACATTCCAGGATGTCTGACTCTAGATTAGTGGATCACATCATCATGATTATCTGGGTCATGAAGATCCTTTTTGTACAGTTATTCTGTGTATTCTTGCCACCTCTTCTTAATATCTTCTGCTTCTGTTAGGTCCATACCATTTCTGTCCTTTATCGAGCCCATCTTTGCATGAAATGTTCCCTTGGGATCTCTAATTTTCTTGAGATCTCTAGTCTTTCCCATTCTGTTGTTTTCCTCTATTTCTTTGCATTGATCTGTGGAGTGTTAACCACTGGACACTGGTTATCAGGGAAGTTTCCATGGTGACTTTGATTGAGGGTGAAATTGAGATCTAAAGGTGATGTGATCCAGGGACACCGAATACAGTAGAAGTCCACGTAATACCACAAAACCCTAGAGGGGCCTCAAATTCCATGCAGCATGGGAACCACTCCCACCTAGTCCTTTGGCATTATTCTCCACACAGAATCTCCCTTCTTCGAGAAACATGCTCTTGGGTACCTACTATTTCCCTCTTTCCTCCTAGCTCCGTGTTGCGGAAGCTGCAGGGTAAGGTGGTTAAGAACATCAACTCTGGACCCAGACTGTCTGGGTGAGGAGGCTCATTCTGTCCGTTGCTGGCAGAGACTTCACACAACCTACCTCCTTAAACTCCACTCCCTCCCTTGCAAAGAGGATTCTCGTCATTGCTGCTTCTGGGATTGTGAGGAGGATGCAGTGTTCCTCTGTGGAGGATCCTTAGGATGGTGTGGAGCCCAGGCTGAGCCTGTTTGCTAAGTGAATAAGAGTCTCTCTTCACTTCTGCTTTCCTCTCACATTTTATCCTCCAACAAGGCAAACTGTCTGTACTTTTATAAACTTGCCTCGCAGAGAGTTTACCTGCTTGCCTTTGCTCCTGATGTTTTTCCTTTCTGAAGGCCTTTGTGTCTCAGATAAGACCTCTTCCTTCCATGGCTCCCAGAGCTGAGGAGTCCACTGTGTCCTCCGAGTGGTCCTCTGAGAGCCTCACATATGCTCCCGGGGAGGACGGAGCCAGGTCGCAGATGACACACGCTGGACCTCGACTTCCCATATATCCCCACTGGTTTCTGTCTCTCTTTCTGGCCAGTTCATCTACCCCTCAGGGCTCTGTTCTGGATCTCTTTCTCCTCTACCTAAATGTCTGTCCACCCCTAGATGCTCTCTTTCACTCCCTTGAAAGCAAATCCTTAAACTGATCATTTCTAAACTTATTTCCAGAGCACTCTTTGGTGTGTCTGCTGCATATAACCAAACGGTTTCCAGTCTCTTTACTCACATGTTCCAAAGGCACCAAAAGCTCAGTGGATCACAACTGCACTCAGTATTTCTCTCCTTTGTCAACTCCTCCTCGTAAAGATGGCACTCACTCTAGTATTTCTCTGAAGGGCCCCATGCTTAACATTACCTCTTGTTTCTCTTGTTTTCTCACTTTCATCAAAACCCTAATCCATTCAGCTAATGTCAACAAGGTCTTAGGAAAGCTAACTAATTATATTAGTCAACAGGGTCACATAATAGAGGCTCTTCCCACTAAGAGTGTTTTCTTATTAGTTCAAAAGAGTCTCCAATATTGGATTCTAGGTGCTGGGAGAGGCCCTTTGAAGGTATTCTTCTAAATGTATGTAATTCAGTTGACTCTCGGAAAGCCCAGACTGGATGGCTTATTCCAGGAGTCCTTGGTTTATCATTAATTATACATTAGAAACCAGAATATCACCTTTTTCTTTTGTCTCTCTGTTTCCAGAGCTCCTCTTACCTCTGTGGTCTTGAAGTGGGCTCTGTTCTTTTCCCATTTGTTTCTAAGCCAGATCTAAGGGTTGACTCTCAAATTTCATCGTCTCCCTTCAGTTTGTGGATGTAAGCCTAAAGTCTGAACACCTCTACTGAATAAGCGGAAACCTAAGTGTCTGAACTTAAAGATGGAAGTATGTGGTGATGGTGGTTTAGTTCCTAAGTCGTGTCCGACTCTTGTGATCACGTGGACTGTAGCCTGCCAGGCTCCTCTGTCCATGGAATTCTCCAGGCAAGAATACTGGAGTGGGTTGCCATTTACTTCTCCAGGGATCTTCCTGACCCAGGAATTGAACCTGGGTCTCCTGCATTGCAGGCAGATGATTTACCAACTGAGCTATGAGGTGGAAGTATAGCGAGCAGTTATCTCTAGCTCTTGATCCTAAAATGCTTGCTAGGCCAATGTAGGTGCTGGTGACATTTCACACACACTGGAATAGTGTATCTCTCTGTCAACATGCATATTCCATCTTTACTGAATCTATTTAGTAATAATGATAATTCATTTTCACGCTTGCTCTTAAAACTGCATTTGAAGTGATTCAAAGAGGCACAAATAACAGCACAAGGAAGATAAATGCAGGGAAATAAGGCTGAATAGTAGGCAGGGTCAGTGCACAAAATACAAAGAGGGCAAAGATGGGAGATAGAGGTGGAGTAAGAATTAGGTTTGGAGATTTCCAGGGGCTGGAATAAAGGGACAAATACAGTAAATTATGAGACTGGATTAACGTTCACATGATGAAAGCACAGCTTTTTTGATATGTTTGTTTTTGACACCTGAGAAATTCCTTTTCCTAAAGGGTAGTTGGTATACTGTAGTGCTCTATATTCAGAGCAGTATCTTTCAATATGTCCAATGCTAAGTTTTATAAAACTACTTCTTAAGATGACCATAAATACAATAGGTGTTTTGATGCCAAAGCAAAGCTAAACAAAGACACAGTTCCGAGGGACTTGCATATTTTGGTATAAGTGCATGGCTAGTAGTGTATGAAGGTGTGAAGGTGTGAAGTCGCTCAGTCGTGTCCGACTCATTGCGACGCCATGGACTGTAGCCTACCAGGCTCCTCCCTCCATTGGATTCTCCAGGCAAGAGTACTGGAGTGGGTTGCCATTTCCTTCTCCAGGGGATCTTCCCAACCTAGGGATCAAACCCGGGTCTCCCGCATTCCAGGAGATGCTTTAACCTCTGAGCCACCAGCGAAGCCCAGTTGTGTATGGTCTAGTGCAAAGATTAAGAGCATGCGCTTTGGAGACAAATTGCCTGAGGTTGGACCCCAACATTGCCACTTTCTGAATATGTATGATTGAACAAAGTGCTTTATCCCTCTGGCTCAGTGGAGTCATGTATACAGTAGGAGTAATGATATTATCCACCTCTCAGATTTGTTCTTAAGGTGAAATTAGTTGATACGTGTGAAGAGTTTAGAATAGCACCCTGACACAAAACTTAAGCTATTATTCATCAGAAGGAAAAAGTATAAAGCATCTAGAAGAAAAACTTCACACTGCTTAAGCCATACACAATGAATACCATTTCTTGTTGCAGCACTCTTGATCAGAGTTAGGAGAGGCAAGTTTGAGATTACAGTTTCTGACAAGACCCTCGCCTGCAGAAGTTCTGTACGGCTGACAAAAGAAGAAACTATATGCTCATCATCAACCAAGCTGTAGAGAAGGTCAGAAGCCTAGTGAACACATGGTGAGTGGAAGACCATCCCGCCACTATGAGTAAGTACTGCAGCACAATCTGAGGAGGAGTCCAAATGTTTCTCAAGAGAAGTTCTGGATCCATTAAATGCACAGGGATCTTCAAGGGCCATAATTCTGTGCAACACAGAGAGCTTGGCTAATATAATTTTAGTTTGGAGAGTTTTCAAAGCAAGTATCAACATTTATCCATCCTGACCTTATGACTTCTTAAAAAACTAGAAAACATTTTAAGTCAAGCAAATTCCTAATGGATCCTGCAAGATGAACTGGATTCAGATATAGCTCTGGATAGCTGAGTTTTAGCTTTGCTATAATACTTAGGTCAATCAAGTGTTGGAAAATCATGGTTTTATTAATTGCAGGAGGAGAAGGGGACGACAGAGGATGAGATGGTTGGATGGCATCACCGACTCGATGGACATGATTTGGCAGACTCTGGGAGTTGGTGATAGACAGGGAGGCCTGGCATGCTGCAGTTCATGGGGTCGCAAAGAGTTGGACATGACTGAGTGACTGAACTGAACTGAACTAACTAAAGTCCATTCTTTTAAAAGTCCTCAGTAGAAGTTATACATTGAGGCTAGTCTTCATTATTGAGGGGAAAATGCCTTGCCACAAACACAGTGATAATGATGACATTTCTTCTCCATTTTGAACAATAGAAATTTACCTGATGATTATATTAATTATATTAATTTCCTGAACAGTTGATTACCATGCATTATAAAATTTGGAAATTGAGTAAGTCACTATGTTTGATTTGATTATTACATGGTGGGCTGCCGTCTATGGGGTCGCACAGAGTTGGACACGACTGAAGCGACTTAGCAGCAGCAGCAGTAGGACAACTTAAGGTGTTGTCCTTATAAATGCTTTGTAGAATAGCTTGGTCATTTGCTAACAACTTAAAACACTCATGTATACCTTTGTACATGTACGTCCATGTCACCAAATTCTCACAAAACTATTACATTGAAAGATACTACAGATGAAAGCTTTCTGAATATAAACACAAGAAAAAAGGAAAATTAACATGCTTGGTTTCTAGCACATTTTATAGGTCTAAATCTAGTAACATAATCTAGTCACATAAAAATACACGTGTGTGACTTAACTTGCTGCTGCTGCTGCTAAGTTGCATAGCCCCATAGCCCACCAGGCTCCCCCATCCCTGGGATTCTCCAGGCAAGAATACTGGAGTGGGTTGCCATTTTCTTCTCCAATGCATGAAAATGAAAAGTGAAAGTGAAGTCACTCAGTTGTGTCCGACTCTTTGCGACCCCATGGACAGCAGCCTACCAGGCTCTTCCGTCCATGGGATTTTCCAGGCAAGAGTACTGGAGTGGGGTGCCATTGCCTTCTCTGAACTTAACTTGTTAAAGCACATATAAACAGTTTAACTTGACCCCTATGATTTTTAGTTTACTTCTCAATATTCTTTCTTTTAAAATAGCCTCCTGAAACTTATGAAACCATATCTTCTTCAGAAATTTGGGATTATATTGAAGTGACATCTCTTTACTCCATCTCCCACTATCCCAACCCCCAAATTTATATATTCACTCACTTTCTCTTTCACTCACTTTGATTCTGTTATCTTCATCTTTTGGTGAAGGGTATTGTTTGTATTTGACTGTAAAATCTATGTCAGTTTTGAAAACGGAGATTTTAAATAAATTCTCATACTTCTAAATCTTGTAAAACAATTGAACTGACTGGATATGCACAGTATTATTTAACTAAGTCTTTAAGTATTTCATTCTTCCTAAATCTAAAATTAAACAAGGTCCATGTGCAAAGTAACTCCAGTGAAAAAGATATCATTTAACTGCTTTTTCAGTGTTATTTAAAGTGACTATTTCATTTCCAGTAAGCTGTTTTGTGTAATACAGTCACAAATTTAGAAACCAGATCTTTTAAAGAAGCCTCTTGTCATAGAATTAAAGCCATTCCCCTTTATGTTGTTCTCATGTATTGCACATAATCTTTCTGTGTAAGGCTATTCTTAGGTTAAATACCTAAATTAAGCTATGAAATCAACCAAGAAGTATATCATCCCTATGCTACCTCTTCATTTGTGACTTTGCATTGTATTAAGAGATTTGTTCTTACGGTAGTCCAAATTAGAGAAGGAATTCATATGTTGGATTCTTTTAAAACGAGAATATGCCATGGGGCACTTTGCATTGTTCAAATGTCTGCGTGAACTCAAGCGGAGTAACACCAGCTGGCACACCCTGTGCTTTCTGCCACCTCTCTTCTACCTCACCACCACGGCTGTCTTAATAGTCTCTTCCCCACATACCAAATCACATCCAGGGAGGCCTTACACTGTGAGAACATTTAGAGAGGAATTCATCAAGACCAATGCACCAGCATACCCAAGCTTGGCTGTGATTTTTTATATAAGTTGACCCATATCTGACTTGCATTTAATTATGCTTTCGATTTCTTTCATCTATTCATTTATTCAGCAAATGTATAGATTCCTGATTAGGTGTTGGGCTGAGACAACAGAAAAAGCAGAGTTCTCACTCTTTGCTATTACATTCCAATGTGGAAGACAGATAATATGTTTAAGTATATAAAAAGCATATAATGTTAGGTAATGATAGATGCTATGGAGGAAAACAAAACTAGTGAAGAGATAAGGAGTAGAAAGTGCTGGTGGCATTGTGGTTCAGAGAGAGGACTTGTCATTTTATTATATGGGTGATAAGTGGTGTTTAAGCATGGAGGCGAGGGGGATGGAGACATGTGAATAGGCAGAGAAAGGACTTTCAGGCAGAGAAAATAGTAAGTGCAAAGGCCCTGAGGTAGGAGCATGCTTGCCATGTTGGAGAAATAGCCAGGAGCTCTGGTGGGCAAGAAGGAGAAGCAGTCACTGGAGGGAAGGTCAATGATAAAATGGATCATTTGGTTATGCTAAGCAGTTGAGCTCATGAGGAGAAGCAAAGCCCCTGGAACATTTGAAGCAGAGGAATGACTTGATCTGATTTATATTTAATGGCATGACTCAGAGTGAGCAGGTGAGGACATTTTATAGGGAACTAGAGAGGATAAGATGGAAGGCTATTGCAGTGACCAGGTGAAAAAAAAGATGATGGCTTGGACTAAGGTAGTAGCGGTAGTGGTGATGGAAATTATGAGATTCTAGGTGTATATTTTGAAGGTGAATTCAAATGAATTTGATATATATAAGATGACCATCTACTGGTTTTCACTGGTCACTCTGGTTGTAGTTATTAAGAGTATCCTCTTCTACTCTCAAAAGTGTTCCAGTTTAGATTAGTTTATATGGACCCCTATTTATAAAAGACTTTGTTTTTCAAGCATTTTCTCAAACATTATCTCAAAAAAAAAAAAGCTGTTAAAATAGATACCACAATTCTCCCTTGGTAGACATGGAATCTGAAGCTGATAAAGTTTTGGTGACTTTTCCATGTTCACAGGTAGTAATGGTAAATCCAAAACTGGCTTGGCTTTCAGGTAACACTCTTTTTCCTCCTCTTTGGTGTTTCTTTTTTTTTCAAGTTGCATCTACAAGGCACAAGCACACTATTTATCCTCTTAGTCAGCCACCCATTTATTCTTTAAACATCTATTAGCGAGTACAAAACACTGTTCAAAGCAGTTAGGACACAATAGTCAACCAAAGGTCCTTCTGCAGATTGTGTTCTAGCCAGACAGAAGGGATACTAAACATAAATATAAGAAATAAGTAAAGTACTTAGTATCTTAGAATATATGCATATGATGGAAACAAGTAGAAGATGGAGGGGATTTGTTCAAAGGGACTTCAGTCTCAACCTGGAAGTAGTCAAGGTAAGTCTAAGGAGGTGAGTGAATCAAGTAGAAAAGTGTTTCAGGCAGAGGGAACAGCTGGAACTAGGGAAGGCTCTAGACAAAGGCAAGTAAAGTGTGATTAAAAAACAGTAGAGCAAGAAAGCCCATATGACTGGGGCGGTGTGAGCAATAGGAATCATAGGAAGTCTCAGAGTAATGATGGAGCCAGGTCATGCAATACTTTGCATCCACTGAGAGAACTTGCAATTTTCCTCTGAGTAGAATCTACTGTAGGGTTTTGAGTCAAGGAAAAGCACGCTATGGCTGTTGTTTTAAAAGAATGCTATAGGTCCTGGGCTATAGCAGCAACAAAAAGGGAAGAATTCTCACTCTTTGATGTTACATTGCAATGTGGAAGATAGACAATAAGTAGGTATATACAAAGCATATAATGTTAGGTAGTGATACATGTTATGGAGAAAATAAAACTAGTGAAGAGATAAGGAGGGTAGAAAGTACTGGCTGCTTTTTGATAATGGGCTGTAAAGGGGCAAAATAGAAGCAGGCAGACTCATTCAGAACCTGCCAGAGTAGCACCGTGAGAAATGAAGATGGCCTGGACCAGCATGGTAACAGTGGAGAGAGTGAGAAGCAGTGAGAGCCTAGACATATTTTGGAGATAAAATTAACATTATTTCCTAGTGGAAAATTTGTTGTTAGATAGGGAAGGCAGGAGGTAGAGCAGGTCTCTGGGGGATGGTCAGGATTTTGTCTGTATCTGTTGGGTTTGTGATGTCTGCCAGGTACCAAAGGGCTATTAGGTACATGAGCATCAGGACATGCTTGAGTTCAGGATAGACATCTGAGCTGGAGCTATACATCTGGGAGTTGTCAGCACATGGCTTGTATTTAAATCCAAGGACTGTATTAAATCACTGAGAAAAAAAGAATGTATATGGACAAGATGATGAAGAACTGAGTCCAAGGCACTCAGTGTACGAAGACAGGAAAAAGAAAAGAAACCTGTAAAGGAGACTGAAAAGCCATCAGTGGCACTGGAATAAAAAGAAAGAAAATTGATAGGCCAGTGGACAAAGTACTTCAAAAAGGAGGAACTCAATTGTAAAATATTGCTTATTGGTGGAGAAAGATGAGGACTGAGAATTAACCACTGAATTCAGCAGCATGGGCGTCATCGGAGACTGTATAAGAGTTATCTGGTGGAATGGTGGTGCTTGGGATTCTGTATGACTCAGAAGCTTTCAGGGATGATATAACTGCAGCTGGACCAGGGACCACTCTTTGAGTAGCAATAATCTAGTGAAGAAGCAGAGGGACTGACTCTAGAAACAAGTAGGGAGGGAGGGAAAGCATTGGCTACAGATGTGAAAAGGCAGATGATGAATCCAAGGAAGTTCCTGCTGAATGTTCCTAATTTCTCAGTGAAACATACAGTGAGGTCATGAGTTGAAAGTGAAAGTGGGGTGAAGGTGTTAGATCTTAGGAGAGACGAGAAGATGTGATTGTCATCTAGGTGAGTGGGGCAGAAAGTGGACTGGGGATGATGGCCAGCCAGCATCAGGACCAACTTCAGGTATGCATGGCCACAAATTTAAAGAGAGAAGAGTCAGTTTGCTTTTGTATTTTTGTTCAAGCATGTTCTGCAACACAGGTGCAGAGTAGGCAGAATGAGATTTAACCATGATTATAATTTCACCAGGTGAGGTCAGCCGCGTGAGAAAGGACCAGGGAGTTGAGGGTCTTCCTGAGAGAGTGATTATAATAATCATGGAAGTTAAGCTAGATGAGGAAGGGCGCTTCCCTGGTGACTCAGAAGGGAAAAATCTACCTGCAATGCAGGAGATCTGGGTTAGAATCCTGGGTCAGGATGATCCCCTGGAGAAAGGAATGGCTACTCACTTCAGTATTTTTGCCTGGAGATTCCATGGACAGAGGAGCCTGGTGCGCTACAGTTCAGGGGTTGCAAAGAGTTGGATACAACTGAGCAACTAAGGAAGAAAGAAGGGCTATGAAGGGATGAGGGACAGTGCAAGCTGGTAGAAGCAGTGTGCTGGAGGTTACAGTGGGGTAGAGGAGAGTTCAGGGTACAAGAAACAGTGAGATGGAAAGATACAGGTGGTGCTCAGAGAGCAAATGCATGACGCTGAGATTTAGAAGTGTGCGTGGGGAAGGACTTGGTGATGGCCACAGGAGGGAGTGCTTGAGGCTAAGTGGAGAAAGCTCACCCGGTAAGAGGAATTCAGGGAACTCAGAGGCCATGAAGGTGGATCACCCACAGTGGTTGCAAAATTTCACCTGTATTAAGATGCCATGGAGAGGTTGTTACAGCTTGTATGACTGGGCCCTACTCCCAGAAATTTTAATTCAGTTAATTCTCTGGTAGCTCAGCTGGTTAAGAAGGCAATGCAGAAGACCACAGTTCGAATCCTGGATCAGGAAGATCTGCTGGAGAAGGGATAGGTTAACCACTCCAGTATTCCTGGGCATCCCTGGTGGCTCAGCTGGTAAAGAATATGCCTTCAGTGTGGGAGATCTGGGTTTGATCCCTGGTTTGGGAAGATTCCCTGGAGAAAGGAACAGCTACACACTCCAGTATTCTGGCCTGGAGAATTCCATGGACTCCATAGTTCATGGGGTTGCAAAGAGTCGGACACGACTGAGTGACTTTCACTTTCACTTTCAGTCTGGAGTGGAGCCTGAGAATTAGGTGGCATTGATGTCACTGGTTGGAGAACTATGTTTGGGAACCTTGTCCTACAGGTACATCAAAATCAAGAGTTAAATAAGAATAGCAGGGGAGAGAGTGACACTGAATCTGGAGCTAAAACAGTTGCCAAAATAAAAGGAAAAGGATTGACCCAGTTGGGTGAACAGCCTCTGTGAGCTGTAGTGGGGAGTATAGTCTGATTCTACTGCAGGGCAAACTTCTGTTTCATTCTTCTGATTCTGCTTTTATCAAGAGACTCAACGTGAGGCATATGGAGTAAGGCTGGCCCTTTATCAGCTCTGTGATCTTGGACCAGTTGTTTACCTCTTTTGTTTCTCTGCTTCCTCATCTCTAAAGCAGAGCTATAAATAAATGCACCTGCAGAGGTTGATGGGAGGATAAATGAGTTCATAAAGGCTCAAGTTCTCAGGGAAGTACATGGTATTCAATAGACTCAACACAGTTGTACCTGTTATTTATTTATTTCTTCCTGTTCTGTTTAAATGAACGTTCCTGAAGTCTATCTCCCTCTGAAACTGATTTTTTGTTTCTGATTTGATGAGAAACTCTATACTTTTCTTAACCTCATTTGGAATTCTACAACCAATGGAACTTTATGTGATTTAGATACCATTCCTTTGAACTAGACATGTTGTAAGGAACAGTGACATAACATGAAAGCACTGTCATGACACAGATGTAAACTATAATAATAACCATAATTGATTTATTTCTGCAAAGGTCTCTCATCCAGTGTAGAGATGGATTTGACCACAGCTCTTTCAAGATCTTTCTGTCTTGAATCTCATGAGTGACCACAAAGAAAGTCATTAATGAAAATATAGAGAAATACATAGAAACATTTCAACTGCCTTGCTAATGTGATTATATAATCTCACTGGACATTGTAACAAATTGAAACTAGTCTGTATGTTGGATTTACATTATTACCATGTCATGTTTCCTGCATTACAACCCATGCAATGTAATTTGGAAGAAGGATTAGGTGGGTGCTTAGCAAAACTTGGAGTCCAGGTTGCTGATATATATATTTACCCTAGTGAATGACTTTCCAAATAAAATCAGAGAGTGTGTAATTTAACAAATGAATTTTTCCATCTCCAAAGGGAGTTCCCCAGCTGAATATTCATTCAGCTGAATATTTTTCAAACTTTATACCATGAAGCATTAGCCTTTCTAGGTCACTGTATTGCATCTGAGCCTAAAATTAAAACCATAAATACTTAAAGCTTTAACTTCCGTACTCTTTAAAAGCTGGTAAAAACAGGCATTTCCCTTTGCCACATTTCTGTGCTTTTAAATACGAGAAATAGCACTTTGAAAAATGTGGCTTGAAAGCAGTCACACAGAGAATAAGGGAAGAGAAAAACCAATTTACATGTTTCCATTTTTCTTTCCGTTCTATTTATTCACTCCTGCTTAAGATCAGGACTCACACGATTTTCTATTGAATTTAAAGAGGGAGGAATTGGCCATCCCAGACTTATAGTCAAATCAATATTAAAATATGGAAGGTGGTTGTAAATCTAACATTTCCCGTGGCACATGTTCCATTGCTGGTCCAGGACAAATAACTAATAAATATTGATTCTCTGACACACTGAGGCTAACGTATAGACCTTTCATTATCTGGCCTGCTTAGTGAGCCATAATATCGATTGTTTTAGAACAAACTTTCCCTGACTTCCAGCGGGCCTGTCAGCAACGAGATCACTGCTCTCTTCTATGTTCTCCCTTGCCAGGCAGGAGCTATATACATGGGAGCTACATTTTCCAGAAAGTTTACTAGCAGGACTGCTGGTTAGAAGTCCTCCAATCAGACCTTGGAGAATATACTTGTGTATATCTTTGTGTTCTTCCAGTCGATGCAAAAGTCAAGTGTGCTTTGGCAGATGTGTGATGTGCTGTGTGGAGGCAGCCACAGACTGCTGGCGTGTCTGCCAGTTCCCAGTTTCCTGAAGACTTCCAGAGCCCTTCCTGTTCTGCATTTACGGGTTCTTCTAATGGTTTGGAAGCTCCTGATTCTCTATATTAAATCTCCTGGCTTGAAGTACCCATTTTCTTGATGGAACTTGTCTGATATACCCAGACTGGGGAAAGAGCGTGAATTGGGAGGCAGAGGTTCACCCTAGGAATTCATGCTGCGTAGGAGGCATAGCTATAAAACAGTAAAATCAATGCCACATAGAATCATCCTAAATGCTCTGGAGCTGAACTTGAGTGGGAGATCACTGAAACACAGTGCTTGTTGTTTGACCTTGAATAAGCTATTTGACTTTAGTTTTCTCATCTGTAAAATGGAGTTAATGACTGTATAGACCTCCTAGAGTTATGCAGCTTAATGAACTAATATTGGTGAAATTTGTATGATGAGGAATGGTTAGCACTATATGATTTTTGCTTAAAAAATTTAATTAAAAAGGCATACATGAACATTCCCTTGAAAGCATTCTTCATGGTAAGTTAGACACTGATTTCAATGCTGCAAACATTCCTGGGATGTGGACATTTTTGAAATTGTGTTGACACCCCGTCTAGCAGTCACATTAGAAAACTGCAATTTCTGGGACTTTCCTGGCACCCCAGTGGTTCGGATGCTTTCACTGCTGAGATTCCAGGTTTCATCCCTGGTTGGGGAACTAAGAAGGCTTCCCTGGTGGCTCAGTGGTAAAGAATCTGATTGCAATGCAGGAAGCCTGGGTTCAGTCTCTAGCTCAAGAAGATCCCCTGGAGAAGGAATTGGCAGCCCACTCCAGTATTCTTGCCTGGAGAATTTCATTGACAGAGGATCCTGGTGGGCTATGCAGTCCATAATATTGCAAAGAATCAGGCATGATCGAGCGATTAACACTGGGGAACTAAAGATTCCACAAGCCATGCATCTTGGAAAATAAAAGAAAGAGAACTGCAATTTCAGACCCACTTCTATTCTGCTTCCCTTTCTGGTGTAGAAAGCTCCCAAGCTCCAGGACATATCTCTCCCCAGCAGTCCATCTCAGCTTTGGATGAAAAGCTGTTATGCAACTTGACCACTCACCTGGTTCTTGTCCTTTAGTTCTGAATGACTTGGGACTGTTTATACCAAATCAAACACACTCTCAAAGGATAAAGCATTGCTAGCCATAAAAAGGTTCAAAACAGTGTTGCAGAGAATCCAAAAAGATTCCCACTGGGCAGCTGCAAATGCACCTGAACAATGGCACCATCACCCGCATAAGCTCATAGCCTCTCAGAATAACTTGAAAAAGACAGAACTCTTTGGTTGATATATTTAAAGAAAAATAATTTTTCTACCTTATAATAATGTATGAGTATGCAGTGGTTGTCCTTCATAAATTTTCAAGGATTGTAGTGAGAGTAGAAAATAGCAAAACACAACACCATTAAAAAAAAACAAAACACATCAAAGCAATAACACAAAACAGATTCCAGGACAGAAAATATAAGCTGCAGGGTCATGATGATCTTTCTCTGTCACTTCTGTCATAGCTGGCGAAGTTGGCAAGGTGGCCCTAACCTCCAGGTACAGGAATATCCGCAAGTTCTAGTTTGGAAGAATGCAGGCTTCCTTGTTTCCTAGCAAACCAATGTTTACCCTTCTGTGCTTTTCCTTGTAGACACTGCTCAGTTTTGCAAAGTGAGACACACTTGTCAGATGTCACCCAGGGGAGAAAGAGGAAAAAAACAACAAACAANACCCTGTTTATTTAACTTCTATGCAGAATACATCATGAGAAACGCTGGGCTGGAGGAAGCACAAGCTGGAATGAAGATTGCCAGGGGAAATATCAATAAACTCAGATATGCAGATGACACCACCCTTATGGCAGAAAGTGAAGAAGAACTAAAGAGCTTCTTGATGAAAGTGAAAGAGGAGAGTGAGAAAGTTGGCTTAAAGCTCAACATTCAGAAAACTAAGATCATGGCATCTGGTCCCATCACTTCATGGGAAATAGATGGGGAAACAGTGGCTGACTTTATTTTTCTGGGCTCCAAAATCACTGCAGATGGTGATTGCAGCCATGAAATTAAAAGATGCTTACTCCTTGGAAGGAAAGTTATGACCTAGATAGCACATTCAAAAGCAGAGACATTACTTTGTCAACAAAGGTCCGTCTAGTCAAGGCTACAGTTTTTCCAGTGGTCACATATGGATGTGAGAGTTGGACTACAAAGAAAGCTGAGCACTGAAGAATTGATGCTTTTGAACTGTGGTGTTGGAGAAGACTCTTGAGAGTCTCTTGGGCTGCAAGGAGATCCAACCAGTCCATCCTAAAGGAGATCAGTCCTGGGTGTTCATTGGAAGGATTAATGTTGAAGCTGAAACGCCAATACTTTGGCCTCCTGATGCAAAGTGCTGATTCATTTGAAAAGATCATGATGCTGGGAAAGATTGACGGCAGGAGGAGGGGATGCCAGAGGATGAGATGGCTGGATGGCATCAGCGACTCAATGGACATGGGTTTGGGTGGACTCTGGAAGTTGGTGATGGACAGGGAGGCCTGAAGTGCTGCAGTTCATGGGGTTGCAAAGAGTCAGACACGACTGAGCGATTGAGCTGATACGAAAGTAAATTCAAAATGACTTAGACCTATGAAAGACTTGAAGCCATACAATTCTGTGAAGAGAACATAGGCAGAATGCTTTTGGACATAAACTGTAGTAATATTTTCTTAGAACAGTCTCCTGATCCAATGTCAAAGAAAAGAAAAAATAAATAAATGGGACCTAATTAAATTTAAAGACCTTTGCACAACAAAGAAAACCATAAATAAAATTAAAAGACAACTTATGGCATAAAATATTTGCAAATGATGCAATTGACAAGGGGTTAATATCCAAAATATACAGCAGTACTTACAACCCAAAACAAGACAATAGAGTATTGTAAAGTAAAATAAAGTTAAAGAAAAAAAAAAAGCAAAAGAACAGTCAAAATAAATAAATAAAAATAAAAATACTTTCTTGCCCCCCCCCCCCCACCAAAAACCTAAACAATGGGCAGAAGACTTGAATAGACATTTTTTCAAAGAGGACATACACATGACCAATAGGCACATGAAAAGATGCTCATCATCACTAATTATTAGAGAAATGAAAATCAAAACCACAAGGAAGTATCACCTCATACCTATTAGAATGGCTACCATAAAAAAGTCTACAAATAACAAATGTTGGAGAGGGTGTGGAGAAAAGGGAACCCAGTACACTGTTGGGAGAAAAGTGGACCTAGTACACTGTTAGTTGGAATGTAAGTTAGGGCAGCCACTGAAAACAGTTTGGAAATTCCTTGAAAAATTAAAAATTGAGCTACCATATGATTCAGCAATTCTATTTCTGGGTATACATGTGGAAAAAATAAAGATGCTAATATGAAAGATACACGTACCCCAATGTTCACAGCAGCACTTTTTACAATATTCCAAGATATGAAAACAACCTAAGTGCTCATTAACACATGATTGACTTAACAAGTTGTAATACACATAAAATAGTCAATCTTAAAGGAATTCAATGCTGAGTACTCATTGGAAGGCCTGAGGCCGAAGATGAAGCTCCAGTATTTGGTTACCTGATGCCAACAGCCAATTCATTGGAAAAGTCCCAAAGTCCCTGATGCTGGGAAAGACTGAGGGCAGAAGGGGAAGAGGGCAAGAAGATGAGATGGCTGGATGGCGTCACTGATGCAATGGACATGAACTGGGCAAATTCCAGGAGATAATAAATAATATAATAAATATAATAAAATAATAATACAATAATGTAATAAATAATAAAATATGATGTGCCAGTGTGGATAGGGGAATGTGGAATCCTACATGGACATGCCAGGAAAATCTGACTTGGTCTAAGCTATGGGGTCAGAGTCTTCTGTGCGGTCACCTCAGACACGAAGGATCCACTTCTCTTCCAGGGAGGTCCAGGGAGGCCTGGTGTGCTGTAGTCCATGGGGTTGCAAAGAGACAAACATGACTGGGCAACTGAACTATGAACAACAACAATACACAGACACACGTGCATGCAGAAGAATGTTAGCCACACAAAGAACGAAATATTTCCCTTTGCAACATTGTGGATGGGTCTAGAGAATACTATGCTTGGTGAAATAAGAGAAAGCCAGTATATGCTATCACTTACTGTGGAATCGAAAATACAATATAAATGAGTGTATATACACAATAGAAACAGACTCAGAGATGTATAAAACAAATTTGTGATTGTCAGTGGGGAGAGGGAAGGGGGAAGGGACACATGAGGGTTATAGGATTAACAGATACAAACTGCTGCTGCTATAAGCAACAAGGATAGACTGTACTGCACAGGGAATTATAGCCATTATCTTTTAGTAACCCAGAATGGAATAAAATCTGCAAAAACATTGAATTATAATGTTGTACACCTGAAAACTACCAGGATATTATAAATCAACTGCACTTCAATTAAAAACAAACCCTTTTGGAAGACTTCCACTTAACAAGTATAGTGCTAAGAGCAGAGAAGGAGGGGAAGCAAAGGACAGGGGCCGTTGTGTTCTTCTAAGGATGCTGTAATGATGTATATACTTGCTGATGAAGCTTGGGAGCATCTCTCTTGTCCATTCATTCATTCAACAAACATGTACTGAAGACCCGGTCTTTGCCAAACACTGAATGAGGCACTGGAAATACAACGCAGAATAAGGCAAACTTGCCCCTCACTTCATTGTGCAGGTGGTTTAGTGGGTGAGGAGAGGCACTGAGTGATGATAATAAAACATGATGTGCCAGTGTGGGTAGGGAATGTGGAATCCTACAAGGACACGCCAGGAAAATCTGACTTGGTCTAAGCTATGGGGTCAGAGTCTTCCCTGACTGTCACTTCAGACACGAAGGAAGAGAAGTGGGAATCCACGGGCTTTCCTTTGTTCCTACTCTTCCCTTCTTTGTATAGCTCCTCTTTCCATCTTTTCCGATTTCCAGTTGCTTAAAATCTGAAAAGGGAAATTGACCCAAGAGCCATTTGAAAACGTGGGTAAATGAGTCATGTGTTCAGCAGAAATCATCAGAGAGACACAGGTAGATGCTAAGCAGATGAGAAAAACAAATGACAGATCTAAAGGTGACAGGATCCGTTCACTTCTGCAAGGCGATGCTACAAAAAAGGCAATAGGAAAAGAAGGCTGTCTTCCATGGAAACTGAGCAGCAACATTTTACTACAGTCATGAGGTACAGGACTCATTAGCTGGATTATGGTAACCTGTTTTAAACATTTTATGTACAATTGATATTCTAAGAATTCTATTTTTAGGATGAAGGTTTATACTTCCCAAAATGAGATGTATAATTTTCTTTAAATATGTTTCTGGCATTTTAAGAAAACAAAACGTAACATCTGTATACATCCCACCCAGCCTAAGAAATATAACATTACAAAATGCACGCGTACATGCATGTGTGCTCAGCCATGTCCAACTTTTTGTGACCCTATGTACTGTAGCCCGCCAGGCTCCTCTGTCCATGGGATTCTCCAAGCAAATATACTGGAGAGGGGTTGCCATTTCCTTCTCTAGGGTATCTTCCTGACCTGGGTATTGAACCTGCCTCTTCTGACTCTCCTGCCTTGGCAAGCATGCTCTTTACCAGTGCGCCACCTGAAAAATCTCAGTACTACAAAGACTCTTTCTCAAACTTTCCCTCTTCTCTCTCCTCCCTGAGGTAGCTTTTCTCTTAACTTTTTTAAAAATTAATTTATTTATTCTTTAAATTTTACTTTACAATACTCTATTGGCTTTGCCATACATCGACATGAATCCACCACAGGTGTACACAAGCTCCCAATCCTGAATCCCCCTCCCACCTCCCACCCCACAACGTCTCTCTGGATCATCCCCGTACACCAGCCCCAAGCATCCTACATCCTGCATCGAACATAGACCGGCGCCTCGTTTCTTACATAATAGTATATATGCTTCAATGCCATTCTCCCAAATCATCCCGCCCTCTCCTACTCACTCAGAGGCCGAAAGTCCGTTCTCTATGTCTGTGTCTCTTTTGTTGTCTCACATACAGGGTCATCATTACTATCTTTCTAAATTCCATATATATGTGTCAGTATACTGTATTGGTGTTTTTCTTTCTGGCTTACTTCACTCTGTATAATAGGCTCCAGTTTCATCCATCTCATTAGAACTGATTCAAATTTATTCTTTTTAGTGGCAGAGTAATACTCCATTGTGTATATATACCAACTTTTATATTAATCATTTTGTTCTTTAAAACATTACCTTATATATATGTATGCCTAAACAATATTTTGTTTATTTTGCCCACTTATAAAATAAATCTAATCATCCTTATATCTTTTTCTAAGGTTAGCTTTTCTCTCTTTTCTTCTTCTTTTTTTTTCACATAGCATACATTTAAAATTAACCCACATTGAATCGTGGAACTGAAGTTCATTTGCCTTCATTTATTTTACTGCTTGTATATGGATCAATTTGGAAAAACAGATGCCTGTATGACGTTGTGCTTTCCTACCCATGAAAATCACAAGTTTCTTCATTTAATTTGTTCTCCTTTACTATCTTTAAATATAAATCTTTAGAGTTTTCTTCAATAAAAGCCTTAAACATCTTTTGTTAGGATATTCCTAACATATTTTAGCTGCTATTCTAAATATTACCACATTAGATTCATTGTACACATTCTCTTAAGTTATAATCCATGATTCAACTATATGTACTTTAAAATTTTAGTTATTAATTTTCTGTGATATGTACTTATTTTGCAGTATGCCTTTAATTTACAAACAAATTAGCTTTGGATATTTTTTTCCTTACTGATTTCTAAGCAATAGAATTAATGTCAGGATGTAGTAAATATAATGATTTTTTGCAACTTGTTGAATCTTGCTATACCATTAAGATCCTGGTAAATTTCTATTATTGCTTCATTTATACTTAAAAATATGTGCATCCTCCCATTCTTGGCGCATTATGGCTATCAAAATAAATTTGTTCTTTTTATTGTTCAAATATTCTTTATTATTACCAATGCTTTCTGCTAGATTTATTAATTATTGAAAGAAGAATTAAAAAAATTTTCACTATACTATTATATTTTCAATTTATTTCTGTATTTCTGCTGTTTTGCTTTATATATTTTGAAGCTATGTTATTAGGAACATATAAAGTTAGAATTTTCATCTTTCTGATAGCTAGAGCCTTTCTGTCAATATACAGTGACCTCCATCTCTAGTGAAGCTTTTTTGGCCTTTTGTATGCCTTTTTCACTAGAAATTAATACAAGGGAAAGTCGCTCAGTTGTGTCTGACTCTTTGTGATCCCAAGTCCATGGAATTCTCCAAACCAGAATACTGGAGTGGGTAGCGGCTCCCTTCTCCAGGGGATCTTCCTAACCCAGGGATCGAACGAAGACCTCCCACATTGCAGGCAGATTCTTTACCAGCTAAGCCACCAGGATATTAATATAGTTTAACTGTTTCTGTTTGGTTTCCATTGGCCAATATGTATTTTCCTATCATTTTACCTTCATCTTTTCTCTACATTGGGGTATATATATTTTAAAAAGTAATCTGAAAAATTTAAACAGGACAATTTAGTTAATTTGCCTTGACCAGGACTCCTAAAACATTTGGATTATTTCTATCCTCTTATTTATACTTATTTTTATGTTTCTTTTTCGTTATTTTCTTCCCTTGCTTTGTATTGAGCTTTCCCCAAATAATTTGTTTTTCCCTCTTAATTTTGAAATCATGTGCACAACTTCTATTCTATTTCTTTATTTTTAATGGGTACTCTAGAAATGTTCAGTTGTCTATTTAACTCAAGAAAATCTGAGGTTTATTGATATCTTTACTTTTTCACCGAGGCAGCAAGAACATTTTTTAATAGTATTCTTCACACATATACTAATTTTTTGCCCAGTCATTTCTTTTTTTAAAAAAATTTTAATTGAAGGATAATTGCTTTACACAATTTTGTGGTTTTCTGTCATACATCAACAAGAATCAGCAATAGGTACACACATGTCTCCTCCCTCCCGGACATTTGTTTCCATCTTGGTACCTCTACCCACCCTCCCTCTGTCCTCCCCCAAAAGAAAAAAATAATAATTTTCTTTAAAAATGTTACTGGTTATATAACATGTTTGTTATCAGATATTATTATTGGTGTACATCATATTTACCAAAAGTTTACATTTTCTTTTTCACATTTTTTCTTGGAGCTCACATCTTTCTGAGGTCATTTTTTTTTTCTTGAATAACATTCATTAGCTGTTCCTTTAGTGTCAGTTCATTTTTAACTGTTTCTTTTTTGTCTGAAAATGTCATTATTTTACCCTTACTCACAGAAGATATTTTTTGCTAGATGTGGAATTCCATGTTTATAGTCATTTTTTCTCAATACATTAAAGATAATTAGGTTCTACTTTTCATAGTTGTCAAAATGTCAGTTTAATTTTTGTCCCATGATGTCTTCCTTTTCATTTCAGTTAATTTTTTTGCTTTTAAAATCTTCCTTTTGTCCTTAGTATTCTTCAATTTTAGTATAATGTAGTTGGTTGGGTATGGGTATGTTTTTATTTAGACTGCTTAAGTTCTTTTGAACTTTCTGACTCTAAGAAATGGAGTCTTTTTATAAATTCTGAAATATTCGTACTCATTTCTTCAGATACAAATTTTATGCTATTCTTTCTTTCTGGGACTATGAACTAACGTTCATTAAACTTTCTCATTCTATCCTGCATGTTCCTTAGCTTTTCTTTCATAGTTTAGGTCTCTAGGCCCAGTATTTTATCAATTCTTTAGCTCTTATTTTCCAGTTTACTTTTTCTTTGTCTCATCCACTGAGTTTTTAATTATTATATTTATTGTTTAATTTCTAGAATTCAATTTTGTTCTTTGAGAAATATGCTTCATCAGTTTTGAAAATCTTGAAATCCCCTTATCAATCTTTAAGGCCCTCTTTAAAATTTTTAAACCTATGTAACACTCTTAGTTTGTTTATTATATTGGACAATTCAAAGACCTGCAATCTCTAAGCTCTGATTCTGCAGTTTGTTTTTTCTGTTGACCCTTGTCCATTGTTGTATCTGAGCATGTGCTCTTTTGATACTTGATTTTCTGAAATTATTTAAAGATGGCATTTAAAGTATATTTTTCAAAAAAGTACCTATGTTTGCTTCTGAATGTAGAATTTATAGATAGGAATTCTCAATTTTTTGGTCTGTTTTCATTTCACCCATCACCATGGGCTAAAAAGACATGCGTTGCCCACTGTTTCCTCTGCAGAATCAATTTTTCCAAATTCAACCAAAAAAGGTACTGTGCTCTGAAGCTCCTGGTCGGATGTGAGAGCCCAATCCTGCCCCTTCTCTCTTCAAGGGACAGGCTTTTTCTCCTAGCTTGCTCAGGCATCATGGAAACCCAAGCCTTAGGCCGTGGGGTCAGCAGTTCCCTTAGGGCAAATGCTGACTTCAAGGCATAGTTACAACTCCAGATTTATGCTCCCGTGTCATCTGTAACCTCTGATCTTTCTCTTCCTTCACTGCCAGATTAGCTTTGCTATATAAAATAAGATTTTCATGAAATGTTCTATGTAGCATTTTTAGGTATTGGTCCTGGTTGAAACTCTCTTGGATATCTCATCACTGTGGCCTGGGTTCAATTCCTAGTCAGGGTACAGGTTACTCTTTGGGGGTTTCTCTGGTAGCTCAGTGGGTAAAGAATCATTCCAACCTTGGCTCGGTAAGATCCCTGGAGAAAGGAATGGCTACCCATTCCAGTATTCTTGACTAGAAAATTCCATGGACAAAGGAGCCTGATGGGCTACAGTCCATGGGCTTACAAAAAGCCTGACATGACTGAGCGACTAACACTTTCATTCTTTCATACTGCCATATTTCTGAAAAGAATGGATTAATTAACTTTTCTTTCTTTTTTACCATAAGGCAATATTAGAAGGAAATTACTATGATATTTCCATCAGTTATTCCTTGATGGTTGGACTTTTTCCTTTTTCTTACCGGTGTTTCTTATCTACATGTCTTGACTGCATATTACTTTGGTAGTATTGAAAAAAAAAAGATTATTTTGAATGAGCACTAGATTTACTCTGAATTTTCTGGTAGTGTTGTATAAATTAAACTCCAATATAACTACTAGAGATGGCATCATTGGTAATCAAAGAGAAAAAATAAAGGTGTAAGATCTGTAGATAGTTAAAGTGAAATATAAGGAAAAAGTGGAATAGACAACAGATAATACAATATCAAAGAGGTAGAAAGTAGAGGACAGAACAGTGAGAATTCTTGGAATATACTTTGGGAGAGAAAATGATGTGAAAAGTTGGCATGTGGGAATTTGGAAATGAGTAAAAGCTTGTCTTTGCAGATTTGATGCCAATTTTCCTAAAACCCTGATGGAACAATCTGTCTGGGGAATCTAAACAGTGACAGGGCAGGTCACACACATGCCACCAGAGCAAAGAGTATGAAGCATGATTCATAAAGTAGTGTTTATGAATATTTTGCTTTTCAACATTGAGAAGACAGAAGACAACACTTAGTGGAGAAATGCCTCTCATGTTGAAAGTTAGGTGAGATGGGGTGAACAAAGAAAATCATAGCGATGTTGTCTTTCAATTGCAATGGACTAGAGTTCTTGCCTGGAGAATCCCAGGGGCTGGGAAGCCTGGTGGGCTGCCATCTATGGGGTTGCACAGAGTCGGACACAACTGAAGCGACTTAGCAGCAGCAGCAGCAGAGTTCAACAAGATCTTCCTGGACCTGATGAAAATGACCCTTCTCTAGGAAATAAGGTAATTGCTCATGTGTGTACATAAAGCCAGATTCTCAGGGTTCTCTGCCAGGTGTCCCTACAATACAATTTTGGACCTCAGACACTCGATCCCAGGAACTTGCTGACGTTTATTCTTTTATTCATCCATCAAATATTTTAAATAGATGTATTTTTGAGTGACTACTCCTCCTGTGCTAAACCTAGAGATACAATGGAGAAAAAAAAAAAGAAAGACACATCCCCACTATTCCCTGGTATTAGTGAGTTTAAAGTCTATTTAGGAGAGATAGGAGTCAAGCAAATACTTGAAAACTTACTTTACAGAACTTGCCTGGTGGTCCTGCTAAGACTCCATGTTCCTAATGCAGGGGACACAGGTTGGATCACTGGTCAGGGAACTAGATCCCACATACCACAGCTAAGAGTTCCTGGGCTACACTTAAGACTCCGTGCAACCAAAGAAATAAAAATAAATATTAAAAAAGAAAATAACCCAAAGACTTCCCTGGTGGTCCAGGGGTTACGAATCTGCCTGCCCTGAGAGTTCTCATGCTGCAGCTAAAGATGCCACATGCTGCAACTAAGACCCAGAGTGGCCAAACAAATAAATATATAACTTTTTTAAAAAAAAGGAAATTTACATTATTATGACTACTTATAAGTACTATAAAAGAAAGCAAACTCCAAACCCAAGGGTACAGACACCAGACCTTTGCTGGCAGTTTACTATTATAATTCACAGGGTACTGCTCAGCTCTGAGAAGCTGTAGTTTTCATGTTTAGTCTCTATGGTTTTTTCCTTCTTACCTTTTTCCTATGTCATATTAATTATCTATTGCTGCGCAGATACATAACAACAAAAGTAGAGGCTTAAAACAAGGCATGATTGTTATATCATGACTTCTGTGGGGCACAAGTCTGGATATGGAATGACTGGGTCTTCTGCTTCAGAGTCTCCCAAAGCTACAAGAAAATGCTGGGCAAGGCTGAGGTCTCATCTCAAGGTTGAACCAGGAAAGGATCCACCTTCAAGCTCATGTGGTTGTTGGCCAGACTCAGTTCCTTGTGATTGTAGAACTGGGACCTTGACTGGCAAGGTAGCTAGTCTCTGTGCATGGCAGAGGGCACAATGCTATGAAACATAATGATGGCCAAAACATCCATTACCCTTGCCTAAATCTACTGATTTAAAGCAAGCCACAGGTCCAGGACTCAGCCTAAATGAGAGGGGACTCACACAAGGTATGAATATCAAGAGCAGGGAATCACAGGGATTACTGTAGAGTTTGGCCACAAACACATAGTCTTCCAGCTTACTTTATTTTTTTACTGCTACCTGTCTCATTTTGTAAATTTTGTCTTTTTATAATTTTTACATTTTTAACTGAAGTATAGTTGATTTCCAGTAGTCATGTATGGATGTGAGAGCTGGACTATGAAGAAAGCTGAGCACCGAAAAACTGATGCTTTTGAACTGTGGTGTTGGAGAAGACTTTTGAGAGTCCCTTGGACTACAAGGAGATCTAACCAGTCTATACTAAAGGAGATCAGTCCTGGGTGTCCATTGGAAGGGCTGATGTTGAAGCTGAAACTCCAATACTTTGGCCACCTGATGCGAAGAGCTGACTCATTTGAGAAGACCCTGATGCTGGGAAAGATTGAAGGCAGGAGAAGAAAGGGATGACAGAGGATGAGATAGTTGGATGGCATTG
>SJYV01052547.1:406164-477714 GCA_006410875.1 Neotragus pygmaeus | reverse complement strand
TCCATGGGATTTTCCAGGCAAGAGTACTGGAGTGGGGTGCCATAAGGAAGGCAGAGCACTGAAGAATTGATGCTTTCGAACTGTAGTGCTGGCGAAGACCCTTGAGAGTCCTTTGGAAAGCAAGGAGATCAAACCAGTTAATCTTAAAAGAAATCAACCCTGAATACTCTATGGAATGACTGATGCTAAAGCTGTAGCTCCAATGATAATTTGGCTATCTGATAAGAAGAGCTGACTCATTGGAAAAGACCCTGATTCTGGGGAAGACTGAGGGCAAGAGGAGAAGAGGGCAATAAATTAGTCTGAGATGGTTGGATGGCATTACCGAATTAATGGACATGAACTTGGGCAAACTTTGGGAGGTGGACAGGGAGGCCTGTTGTGCTGCAGTCCATGGGGTCACAAAGAGTCGGACATGACCTGGTGACTGAACAACATATATGGGTACAGTTTCAGAAGATATTTACAAATGATTATGCATCAGAAAGGAAAATAACTATTAATACCTTATGCTGCTGCTGCTGCTAAGTTGCTTCAGTCGTGTCTGACTCTGTGCGACCCCACAGACGGCAGCCCACCAGGCTCCCCCTTCCCTGGGATTCTCCAGGCAAGAACACTAGAGTGGGTTGCCATTTCCTTCTTCAATGCATGAAGTGAAAAGTGAAAGTGAAGTCGCTCAGTCATGTCCAACTCTCAGCGACCCCATGGACTGCAGCCTTCCAGGCTTCTCCTTCCATGGGATTTTCCAGGCAAGTACTGGAGTGGGGTACCATATGAATATGTTTTAATTAACCATTTAATGCACATGTAGTATGTCACAATTGCACCCATCAGGGAAGGAAAATTTTTCCCTCTACTTCAGTCTGTGGCTGGACTAATAATAAAATTGACAAAGGCTGATTAATAGGAGAAAAGGAAACAAACTTTAGTTTGTGCTCATGGAACTCTCATAGAAATAAGGACTTAAGAAATGGCCAAAGCAGGCAGCTACTATACTTTTTAGACAAAGAAAATGATAAGTTTGTGAGAAAGTGACAAGGAAAAGAAACTTAGGTTTTAAGTACTTAATTGTTGAAAAATCTAAACAGAGTTTCAGTTCAATCGCTCAGTTGTGTCCGACTCTGCAACCCCTAGGTCTGCAGCATGCCAGGCTTCCAGTCCATCACCAGCTCCTGGAGCTTGCTCAAACTCATGTCCATCCATTCGGTGATGCCATCCAACCATCTCATTCTCTGTTGTCCCCTTCTCTTCCTGACTTCAAACTTCCCTAGCATCAGGATCTTTTCCAATGAGTCAGTTCTTCTCATCCCATGGTAAAGTAGGGAGCTTCAGCTTCAGCATCAGTCCTTCCAGTGAATGTTTAGGACTGATTTCCTTTAGGTGGGATAGTAAATTAAAGAAGTAATGAGGTTTGTTTACACAGGCATCTCAACCCCAAATTCCCAGTCTCTGGCAATAGGGTGTCCTAATTCCAGATATAGCTAGGGCATCTTTCATATGGGAGATTTATTTCCTTCTTTCAGGGAGAGGATGGTCAGAGTTTCCTTCATCAGCTGCTTCTTGCTGCTGCTGTTGCTAAGTCACTTCAGTCGTGTCCGACTCTGTGCGACCCCATAGACGGAAGCCCACCAGGCTCCCCCAACCCTGGGATTCTCCAGGGAAGAACACTGGAGTGGGTTGCTAAGCAGCTTCAATTCAAAATAATCAATATGCCACTGTGGCCTAGTGTGGGGAGTCCTGCCCTGAACCCAGCATAATAGATATGAGATATAAGATAGATTGGAGGAATATCAAAGATAGGGAAAGCAATTAAATAATTTATAATTTAAGATTTTATTTAAATTTGTGGTTGAAGACAAATTTTCCTGTTTTCAATTGTGTTACGATTGTCCCTATAACTTTAAGATGAGTATAAGGTTAATTCAGTTCTCTGCAGTGAAATGAATAATACAGGAATTTCTAATTTAAATTGTGACCATTCTGACACATTTCCATTTACTTTTCAAAACTGATTTTTATTCATAAAACATAATATATCTCTGCATGTGATTCCTGGGAATTATTCTCAGGCCCTAACTTCTTACCCACTCCTGCCTTCCTTGTACATAGCTGCCATTCTTACTGCTCCTTTAGGCTGACACAGTTGAATAAAAATTATCATAGTGATGGGATTGGTTCTCTATGCCTTAAGTAAATATTGGAGAAAGCCACATGGCATAAAATGAAGGTCATGCTAAAAATTTACAAGTGTTGCAAAGACAGGAGCTTCCCAAGTGGCTCAGTGATAAAGAATCCTCCTGCCAATGCAGCAGACACTAGGTTGATACCTGGGTCAGGAAGATCCTCTGGAGGATAAAATGGCAACCCACTCCAGTATTCTTGCCTGGAGAATTCCATGGACAGAGGAGCCTGGTAGGCTGCAGTTTATGGAGTCACAAAGAGTCGGACACAACTTAGCAACTGAGCATAGCATGGTACAAAGACACATATGAAGACACGCGGAATTCTGTGAAGTAACTAGCTAGAATGGTCGAATATTTTTGAACAGCAATGAAATTATTTGTAGTAACAAAGGACTTGCCAATATAGTGAGAAGTTGTTTGAAAGCCATTTGCTTAGTCAAAGTATTTTTAGTATTATGAAGTTAGAAATATATAAAAAGTGGAGGAAGAAAAATTCATGATATAGACTATATATATATATTCTATACATATATATTCTCTCTATATTTTTTCTATTCCCATTTAATATTCTTGTCTTAAATCTTTCATTTAATGGAAGGTGAAAAATTTAGTTTTAAGTAAATAAAATTAATGCTGATTCAATTACTATTTATTTTGGAGATCCATATTTAGAAACCTTTTTATTACTCTGCCTTACTTTTACCATTCATTGCAGGTATAGGAAACTTCACATTTCAACATAAAATTTTTCATTCAAACACACTGATATTTTTAGCAATATTTTAGCAAATATCCAATTTTTAGCAAGGAGTCTAAATGGTGAGAAAATATCACTTATGGTGATATTCTCTTATATTGAGGTGAGTTTTTTCCTTTTAAAATTTTGTTTGCATTTTTTGGCTTGTTTGATTTTTCAATATCCAAATTGTTTTTGAGTAGAGACCAAAGTAGACCTACAGCATGCTAAAATTTCAAACTATACTTAACTGAGTAATTATGTGTATGAGTATACAATTAATATATTAATATATTATATTAATATCATGTACATTTTTTCATTTTATCAGATGGAAAATACATCTGAGTTTTGAGAGAATCTGGTAGACAGTATTAATTTTGTTTCTAGAATATTAATTTGTCTAATAATTAGATACTTATCAAGACTTGGAGAGACCATATGCTTAGTGGCAGAGAGTGTGGATGGAGCCAGAACTCCTGGTGCCTGACTCCACCACATGCTATCTGATATGACCTTCAGCCAATTAGTAAAATTCTGTCTCAGTGTTCTGAACTATAACAAAATTCATATATTGATATGATGGATTATTGTGAGGATTAGGTAAATTAATACCTGTAAATGTTATTATTGAGACATACCAAGTGTTGGATACATATTAGTTACTATTAATCTCTACTTTCAGTTTTCCTGACTGCTTGAACATACAATCTTGCCTGCAGAAGTATCTCATATACATAGTTCAGTTCAGTTCAGTTGTCTAGTCATGTCCGACTCTTTGAGACCCCATGAACCGCAGCACGCCAGGCCTCCCTGTCCATCACCAACTCCTGGAGTTTACCCAAACTCATTTCCATTGAGTCGGTGATGCCATCTAACCATCTCATCCTCTGTCATCCCCCTTTCCTCCCGCCTTCAATCTTTCCCAACATCAGGGGTCTTTTCAAAAGAATCAGCTCTTTGCACCAGGTGGCCAAAATATTGGAGCTTAAGCTCAATATCAGTCCTTCCAAAGAACACCCAGGATTGATCTCCTTTAGAATGGACTGGTTGGATCTCCTTGCAGTCTAAGGGACTCTCAAGAGTCTTTTCCAACACCACAGTTCAAAAGCATCAATTCTTCTGAGCTCAGCTTTCTTTACAGTCCAACTCTCACATCCATAAATGACTACTGGAAAAACCATAGCCTTGACTAGACATATACATACAGGATTTTTTAAAAATTAAATTTCAAGGAGTTTGGTTGCCTACATATTCTCTCATGCACCAATCCACAGCATTCCTTATTGTCCTATAGTAGTCTATTGCACCCATCTGTGTAAACATAGGAGAAGGAAATGGCAATCCACTTTGGTATTCTTGTCTGGGAAACCCCACGGACAGCCTGGCAGGCTAGAGTCTATGGGGTCACAAAGAGTTGCACACAACTCAGTGACTGAACAACTATGGTGTAGACACATCACTATTAGCAAGTTGTCCCCTGAGGAATTTAAGTTCAGAACCTTGTGATAAAGAGGTATATGTATCTGTTAACTGTCTTCACAGGCTTTAAACGAGATGCTTTATATGTTTGTTGGCATCAACTCACTAGATCTGTTTTGACTAGTAGAGATGAATTGTGTTTTCTGTCAATTTGATCTAATGAAACTTGAACCCAGAGTATGTCAAAGACTGATTTTTTTTAAAACTGTAAGCTCAAGGATCTTCACTCGCACATGTGCATGCACACACACACACAAACATACATATATGAGAGAGACAGACCAACAGGAGTCTATACGGAAAATGTGAAAAGGAAGCACAAAATAAAATGGTAAATGTAAACTTCTAAATACATAAAATTATATTAAAAGAACTCAAGGGACTAGGTTCTTCAGCTGAAAAACAAAAATCATTAGATAGGAAAAATCTCCAGAACCAACTATATGCAACCTACAAGACACAAGAAATCTAAGAAAACAAAAGGCTGATACTTAAGTAATGGAGAAATACATATTTTCAAAGTATAAATAAAAGATTCTGATGAAGCTATATTAATACAAGAAAACAGACTTTAAAGCGAAAGTTTTTAGAGATAGAAAGTTAGTTTACATTGATAAAGCATATAGTTTACATTGATAAAATATTTAGTTTACCAAGAAAAGATAATAATTCATATTTGTATGTATGTTATAACACAGGTTGTGAAACTATAAAGAAAAGGTAAGAGCTGATTATCTTAAAAGTCAGGATAATGATTACAGAATTGCAAGGCAGATGATGTGATTAGGAGGAGACTTCTGGAATGACGGTTAATGTTCCATGTTTTAATCTGAGCAGTATTCATACATGTGTTAACATATAAATACTAGTGAAAATAGTATACATTCAGGTTGCATACCTTTTTGCACATATGGAAACTGTTCAGTTATTGAATTAAGATAAGCAGGCTGCATAATAGTATGTATACAAGTCATCTCATTTTGTTTTATACATTGACATATTTATCTATGTACTCTTGCCTGGAAAATCCCATGGATGGAGGAAGCTGGTAGGCTGCAGTCCATGGGGTCGCTAAGAGTCGGACACGACTGAGCGACTTCACTTTCACTTTTCACTTTCATGCATTGGAGAAGGAAATGGCAACCTACTGCAGTGTTCTTGCCTAGAGAATCCCAGGGATGGGGGAGCCTGGTGGGCTGCCATCTATGGGGTCGCACAGAGTCAGACACGACTGAAACGACTTAGCAGCAGCAGCAGGCTACCCACTTCAGTATTCTTGAGCTTCTTTTGTGGCTCAGTTGGTAAAGCATCCGCCTAAAATACTGAAGACCTGGGTTTTAAAAATCTCCTGGAGAAGGGAAAGGCTACCCACTCCTTTTTACCTTTTTGCACATACGGAAATTGTTTGGATACTGAGTTAAGATAAATAGGCTGCATAATAGTATATATAAAAAGTCATCTCATTTCGTTTTATACACTGACATATTTATCTATGTCCAGATATAGTTAAAAGATATACATGAAATTTTTATCAACAATTATCTCTGGATGACAGTTTTAGACTTTCTTTGCCTTTCTGNGAGTTAAGATAAATAGGCTGCATAATAGTATATATAAAAAGTCATCTCATTTCGTTTTATACACTGACATATTTATCTATGTCCAGATATAGTTAAAAGATATACATGAAATTTTTATCAACAATTATCTCTGGATGACAGTTTTAGACTTTCTTTGCCTTTCTGTATTTTCTTAAAAATGTATTGTTTTTGTAATAATGGAAACAAATCAATTTTAAAAAACCTTTCTACCCAGGAATAGGAAAATAGGGTTTCTAGCGAGAAGAGAGGTTGGTATAAGGACGTGTATCAACCTCAAAACTGGAAAATGAATAGCTTTGTGGAATGTGAGACACAGATAGGCAGTGGGAAGGAAATACTTGGAAAGCAGCAGTGTTGAAAAGGACTTCGGAGTGAGTGTGGACAGCAAATTAGGTAGAAGCTTGCAGTAAAATGCGCCAAGAATGAGCACCGATGCTATTTTCAGCTGCAAAAGCACAGGCCCCATGGCATAAAACAAGGACACGCAGCCTCTTTTTATATATATTTTGGAAAATCTGACTGTAAGGCAACAATTTTATATCAAACTCCTTTTAGCTTAAGCTAGGTACAGGGAAGAAAATAGTCACCATGACCTAAAAATGACTACAGTGATATGGAATTCTCCAACAAGATAATTTATCATTCTTGCTTCGTAGAGGGCATAACCTCTGTTAATGCCAGCCTGAAATTTTACCAAGGGTGATGGTAAAAACATGTATGTTTAATTTTTTTCTGCAGAATCTCTCTCAAAAGAGACATATCATAATAGCCATGAAAAAAACAAAAACATAAGAAGCTTACATGCCCTCAAGACTTCAGCTCACTGGAGAAAGCAAAGTATAGGAATTATAAAGTAGGAGAAAGGAATCCTCACACAAGACCCACCTTTAAAAGGAGATATACTGCCCAGTGTCCAAGGGACATTGGGAACTTGAGAGGTCCAAAATGGCAGGCAGAACATGACGGCAGATGTCCAGATGTCAATTGGAAATCAAATTCAGGTAGGCAAGGTAGACTGCTCCTTAGGTAGGTCTACTGATGGCCAGGAGTTAGAATGGTAGAGAGTAGCAGTCAGTGCCCTTAAAGAAGGTTGGTTGGCAAGAATTAAGCAGAGAATTAAGGCAGGCAGATGGACTTGAGGGCAGGATATCAGATCCAACAAGATACTGGGATGCTGTACATCTTGCAAGAGACTAAAAGGCTTGGCAGGACATGTAGAAATCCCTCTGATGGTATAAATAAGAAGGCCTCAATTGAAAGACTACTTATAGTGATATGGGCAAGGTCAATGGAAAAAAAACAACAACAACAACAAAAACAAAGTATGTTGAGCTAACAAGAGACTATCAAGGTCAGGAAGCTGATACCACTTTTAAATCTAAAGGAATAAAGGAAGGAAATAGTATTTCCAGGGTCCAGGAAGAGCTACAGATACAGAGGAATGGCTGTCTGTCAGAGGCTGCAGCTGCTGCCAGAAAGAGTGCCAATGCAGAGAGGGAGGGAGCAGGGAAGAAAGACCTTGACCTCTTTCTCCTTCTGTCCTACTGTCTCCTGGTGATGCCTCTTATTGGCCAAAGCCAGAGAATAACAGAGCCTAGGTGACACAGTTCATAGGAATCAGCCTTCCAGAACAAAGATCAGGGAAGAGAAGGGCAGAGAAGAAAATCTGTTGATGATGATGATAAGTGCAAACAAAGTTATAGGCACAAATGCTTTTCGAAGAATCCAAGGTGAAGGCCAGTTGGGCATAGTGGACCAGTATGGCAGATCAGTCCCAAAATAACTTACAAATACTTCCTGTATTGTGCTGCTGTGCTGTGCTCAGTCATGTCTGACTTTTTGTGACCCCCCCAAGGACTGTAGCCCACCAGACTCCTTTTTTCATGGGATTCTCCAAGCAAGAATACTGGTGTGGGTTGCCATTTCTTTTTCCAGGGGATCTTCCTGACCCAGAGACTGAATCTGCATCTCTTATATCTCCTGCACTGGCAGACAGAATCTTTACCAGTGTGCCACCTGCAAAGTCCTTTGTCTTGTGCTAGACCCACTATTAGTTGCTAAGGATAAAAAGCAGTAAATTGATTCTTTCTAATGAAAGCTTTGCAACCTAACGTGAAAGTGATGATAGGCATGTAAACAAGGATAAGCAAAAAAGGAAATCAGTTATTTGGGGGTTGGGAAATAATTAAAATTTCCCATAGACCAAGAGATACTTAAGCTATGAAAATCAGAACAAAGTAGAGAAAGAAGGGAATCTCTAGGAAAAGGACCGTCAGGAGACAAGAAGCCCAGGCTTGTATATGTGGGCATACAGCAGTTTTGTCTTGGTCTGAGCAAAGAATGTGACGGAAATTGGAATTAGAAGCTGCAAAGAGATGAAGCTCATGGGTCTCCTCTGGCAGACAAGTCCCCCTTGGCCAGACTCCTATAGAAACACAGCATTGCTAAGCTGAGTGAGTAGATGGGGTATTGGTAACCGTGTTTGGAGAGGCTGGGGAAATACAGGGACTCACCTAACCTGCTACTCCTTTAAGGTTCTCATCTTTCAGGATAAGGTGAAGGAAAATGAACAAAATGGGCAAAGGGATAAACAGACTGAAATAAATAGCACAACCAAAAAGAAATAGTAAAAATAAAATAAAAAAATATACAAATACTAAAAAAATAAAACCAAACAGAAAGTTCACAGCAGGAACAGAAAGGAGGAACTTCAAACACTTGGAAATCATAGAAAGATGGTCCTTCTCTGGGGATTAAACTCATTTCATCAATAATCAAAGGAGAAAGAATGTCTCCTACTCCAAACAGAACCACCATTTACTTACTTCATTTACTATCATAGTCAGCAGTATTGAGTCATCTTAGAGAGAAAGCTTATCAATGGTGGTGCCCAACATAGAATGGTAAGGTCTAGCAATATGAGTTCTGTATATACAGAACTTCTCAGGGGAGAATGACATTGAATCTGGGAGGCACAGGGGGGCATTTTGGCAGTATTCTTTGTGGGGAACAAGAAAATTCATTAGACATCACTGAGTTTTAATTTATGCTCATCATATAGCCTTCTGAGCAATAGTTTGTCTTTTTAATACATTTTGAGAAAGGGAAGCCTTGCCAGTGTAAATCACTTTTTGAAAAGGTTATCAGAGCAGAGATTCTGGCTAACATATTACCCTTGTCAGCTTAGGCAATGGGATTCTTTCCCTGAGAATCTAGTTTTGCCACTGTGTTTTTATAATGCATTTTCTTGACCCATAAGACAGCCATTCTAACCCTAGAATACAGTAAAATTACAATTAATTCTATCCTTTGGAGTCTTGTGGCAGTCCTACTCAGTTCTGGCAACGATACAACCTCACTGCCTCCATCCTTTTGGATTTTCTGTATGTTAAAAATAGCTTGACTTGTCTGCAAGAGAGAAAGGTAAGGTGTTAAGTTTTTCTTAGAGGTTTCTTAGAGGTTAAAAAAAAAAAACTTACTGGGAGCTTGTGTACACCTGTGGTGGATTCATGTCAATGTATAGCAAAGCCAATAGACTATTGTAAAGTAAAATAAAGTAAAAATAAATAAATAAATAAATAAATAAAACTCAAAAAAAAAACTTAGAGGTTAAGTTTTTCTAGAGGTTTCCACCTCTAGAAACACTTCAGCAAAAAGACTACAGGCTGTCTGTGGATACAACAGGTGATCAAAGTACAGCTACCCAGACTATAAAATATAACTTAATTCATCTCAAGTTTAGTTTCCACCTTCCATTTTATTATGAAGGAGGCACTATAGGAAGGTAAAGGATGGGCACTTGTCAAACTATTTTTTAATTCATAAGAATTTTTCCTCAAACTAAGTCTCTATGGAGACTTGAACTGTAAAAATATCAGAGTAAAGTGTATGTTTGGAAGCAGGAAGAAGTAGCCAGGAATTCTGCTGG
Organism: Neotragus pygmaeus; assembly: GCA_006410875.1. Lineage (NCBI taxonomy): Eukaryota > Metazoa > Chordata > Mammalia > Artiodactyla > Bovidae > Neotragus > Neotragus pygmaeus. Next base: position 467,784 of record SJYV01052547.1, on the reverse strand, counting down.
CTTCTTTCCCAGGCCTATTGCGCCATCAGTACATCCTGGGGAGCCCCTGGGGCTGAGTTTGAGAACTGCAAATAGAGTCGAGGAAGCAGATAGGAAAAATCAAATAATAAATGTTCTGATCTTGGCTCCACACCGGGTTTGAGAAAAGGTCTCACGATTTTATTTCCTCATTTAATGGAAACAACTGCCCCACTTTCCTCTGGGCCAATAAGGAAGCCATTTTCATGATCACGTAGTCAGAGGGATACTTTGAAGGTGCGTGCACACCTGCTTAGTCCCTAAGTCATGTCTGACCCTATGACTTATGGACTGTAGCCTGCCAGGATCTTCTGTCCATTCCATGAGATTTTCCAGGCAAGAATACTATAGTTGATTGTTATTTCCTTCTCCAGGTGATTTTCCTAAGCCAAGGATCGAACCTGTGTCTCCTGCATTAGCAGATGGATTCTTTATGGCTGAGCTACCAGGGAAGCCCAAGTGGTTCTTTAGGAGGCAGGAAATGGGAGGTTGGGCTGGAAAGAGGCTTCTTTACCACTGCACCGTACAGGATGCAGCAAACGAAAGAGAAAACATTTAGACTATATACTCATGTTTGGAATGAGCAGTCTCCTCATTACACAGTCATTTCACAGGCTTTGTTTAAAAGCCATGGTTCTAAAATTTTCCAAAGAACATGTACAATTTCAAACAGCTTTTCATCTATATCTAAAAAATCATCTTTTATTTCTGTTGTGAGCTAGTGAAATTACAAGTCATTTCTTCAATATATAATTATTGAGCACTTCTTAGTTACAAAACATTGTACCAACTCAGTAAACTATATGAAGTTGCCCTGGTCCTTGACTTTGACAGAGGAAAGGAAGAAGAAGATGACTGAATTATAGAGTGAATTTGTCAATTTGCTGTTAATTATTACAATGAGTCCTTCCTATATGCATCACAGTTTCACCTCAAAATCTACAAGTTAGGTGCCTTTCACTGGTTTCTCTTTGAGTGTGTGTGTGTATTTGTGATTTCGAATGGTTTTGATTCAAAANTAGAGTGAATTTGTCAATTTGCTGTTAATTATTACAATGAGTCCTTCCTATATGCATCACAGTTTCACCTCAAAATCTACAAGTTAGGTGCCTTTCACTGGTTTCTCTTTGAGTGTGTGTGTGTATTTGTGATTTCGATTGGTTTTGATTCAAAAAATTGAGCTATCTAATCTTTTTCTGCGCCCCCCCTTTTTTTTCTGCTAAAACATAGTTTAACCTACTCTTATGTCCAGTTCTGTATGATAAAATTATCTTTTTCTTTAATTATTTGGTTTATAAAATTGACCATCATGTATACTCTATGATTTTTATTATGTCATCTCAAACACTATTAGTAAATATTATTAGCTAATACTTTGCTGATTTATATTATTAAGTATGATATTTAGTTTACGTTGTTCCACTTAAAATGGGAATAATCACTGGGAATATCACTAGTTGGGACATATTCTTATTCCACTTAGGCCAAGTTAATGTGAAGAAGCAGTAGAAAAAACAGTAGTTTCTACTTTATATTAAATTGAAACTCAGGGTTTGAACCTCTCTAAGGATATGATGCTATGAAAGTGCTGAACTCAATATGCCAGCAAATTTGTAAAACTCAGAAGTTGGCCACAGGACTGGAAAAGGTCAGTTTTCATTCCAATCCCAAAGAAAGGCAATGCCAAAGAATACTCANTTAAATATTGAAGCCTGATTCATTATCTGATTTAAGAAGTAAAAAGATAAGGGCACAACATATTAGAAAGCATGAGGCTTATTTACAAATTTTTCCACTTAAAAAATCTAAACTAGCATGTCAGTTACCCCTGAGACAAACACGATCACCAAAATGGGACCATATTCTCTTTACTATGGGTAAAATTGTTACATAACAGTACTCTTCCTCATTCCTAAACTCCAGCTACCACTGGAAGAAGCTCATTAGCAGTAAAAAGTGCAATAGAGGGAGGTGGATTCCAAAGAACATCAGAATCTTAAGGAGTTGGGACATAATTATTAGCAATATTGGACAGTGTTACACAATGCAAAGTACATATTCAATGCTATCTCAAATGCTTGGCATAAAATTCAGCTTTCTACTTGTTATGCCAAGATCTGTTCCCTTTCCACCTCCTTCAAAATATCTACAAATGCCAGGTATTTGGATAACATCTTAACTTATTAAAAACTTCTGTCCCAGGAGGTCCATTTCACAGCTACAAAAAAACAGAGATCAATATAATGAAATGAAAACTAAGGAAATAACTAAAATAGGGACATTAAGATAAACAACCAAAGTTAAGCTTTCCCTTGCAAAAGCCACCAAGAAGTCAGCATTTGTAAAAGGCATTCTATGGGCACTTTGAGTAGACACTTGAAAAGATGCCAAAGAGACCCACTTTCAACCCCCAACAAGCCAAAAACTTAGATGAAAATACATATAGCCTAAACATCAAATGAATGACTCATTGATTAAAGAGTAAATGTGGAAAAGACATCAAGCACCAATGGGTCCAACTCCCTCATCTCATGAAAGAGAAAACATGGCCCCAGAAGAAGTCACTTGAACTGAGAGGCACTTGACTGGACCCCAGGTCTTTTGACTCCAAGCTTCTAAACATAGAGACAGTTTCACTTCGTTGGCCAACCTTTTCCCAAAGAGGACAATTATTTATCACCAAGAGCGGGATGGTTGCAACAGACATGGCTAAAAAACAGCTCCAATGAGAGAACTTCTAGCAATGGGGTTGTTGTGGGAAGGCCTTTGATGAGTTTAATGACCCTGAGTAAATTAGGTCCTGGGGCAAAACCAGCTTATTGAGAAACACTTCAAAAACCATAATACAACTGTTAAAAAAAACTTTAGCCAATCATCATCCTTAGAGTGCTCATTATGTGTTAAACACTGTACTGGTTCAAATTGAGGAAAATAAAAGTGCCCAAAAAGTAACGCATTATGTCCCTGGCAATACCTTCTGCTGCCTACATCCAGATCCTATCTCCAGAAGAATCAAGAAGAGCAGCTACTTGTGCTTTTGATGAGTTTTCCCAATTGCCTCCTCATTATTAAATCCTTACCTATCACCATGTAGGCTTGAGACATTAGTCCAAAAAAGTATTTAGACAGTATTTTTTCCAAAAATTTTGACAGTGACCCAAATTAGGAAATACATTTTATATAATATGTAGTATACACATGTATATTAAACTATAGCAGAAATGTGATGCAGTAATACACTATTATGTGCAACATCTTTTGATCTTTCCCATACCTTTCTACTCTCTTTTTTCTCATAAGTTAAATATAAATGTGGATCATGATGTGTTAAATTAGTTTAATGACTCTAATATATCATAAGACTTCTCAGGTGGCACAGTGGTAAAGAATCTGCCTGCCAATGCATGAGCTGCAGGAGATGGGGGTTCAATCTCTGTGTTGGGAAGAGCCCCTGGAAGAGGAAATGGCAACCCACAAAAGTATTCTTGCCTGGAAAATTCCATGTACAGAGAGCCTAACGGGCTACAGTTCGTGGAGTCACAGAGTCCAACAGGACTGAGCGACTGAGCATGCACTCAATAGATCATAACCTATTTGAGAAATGCTAAGAGATCATCCATTCATTAATTCCCCATATATTTACTGAGGGCCTACCCAAGACCAGCACTATTTGAAGTATTTGGAAAATAGGAGTGAAGAGAACAGTGGAAATTTACATCCTTTGGGAGCTTACATTCTATTATCAGGGAGAACAAGTTAAAATATAAAATATACTGTATGTTAGATAATGATGAACTTTAAGGAGAAAATTGAAGCAGAAGGAGAGGTAAGAAGTACTATTGAGGCACTTGTGGTTTTGAATAACACGGCCAGGAAAGTTCCCCCTAGAAAGGTGACATTTGTATAAAGACCTGCAGGAGGTAAGGAAACATCTAACGAGGAGCCTTCCAGGGGTAGAGGAGAGACAGGCTGGACCTGAGGTCAGAGGGGTAGCAGATGCTGGATTTGTTGAGCCTTGGAGATCCAGGAATACCCAGGTCTGTTAAATTTGGACCTTTGAACATCTAATGTCTTGAACACTTGTCTTCCAATCCCAAATGATCAAATCATAGCCATTTTCATTAGTAATAATCTCATCTCAAAACCTTTGTAGCAAGCAGCTCTAGAATCCAGCTCTCTCTCTCACTCACATCATGACTGTGCGGCGACTGCATTTTCCAAAGATGGCCACAACGGTAGCTCCCATGCCACACGCTCTTCTGCAATGTAACTCTGCCACTCTCTCAATTTTCTGCCACTGTCTCAATAAATGGAGTTCCAGTACCCTCCTCTGGGATCTGGACTAATACTCAGGCAGTAGAACAGGACTGATATGATGCTATGTGACTCCTATGTCTAGGCCAGCCCTAGGACTTTTGTCTCAGTCTCATGCAATACTTTTACTTGGAGCCCTGAACTACCATAGAAGAAGTCTGACTACCCTGGGAACACTCTGCTGGGGAGGTCATATTTGGATGCTATGTTCAACAATCCCAGCTGAGATTCTCCTTCAGAATTCCCAGACTTGTTACCAGCCCTGTGAGCAAAGAAGCCGTATTGAAAACTGTTGTTCTAGCCTCAGCTATTCCAGATTTCAGATATTCAAATTACTTTCAGCTAAGGCTCTAGACATTTAGAAGTGAGAGGAGCTCATCTCATTGAGCCGTTTCCAAATTACTGACCCACAGACTCCATGAGTGTAATATAATGGTTGTTGTTTTATACTGCCCAGTTTTATGGTGTTTACATGCATTCATGCTAAGTTGCTTCGGTCGTGTCTGGACTTTTTGTGACCCTATCGGCTGTAGCCTGCCAGGCTCCTCTATCCATGGGGATTATCCAGGCAAGAACACTGGAGTGGGTGGCCATGCCCTCCTCCAGGGAGTCTTTCCGACCCAGGGATCAAACCTGTGTCTCTTATGTCTCCTTCATTGGCAGGCAGGTTCTTTGCCTCTAGTGTCACCTGGGAAGTCCCTCTGTGGTGTTTACTATACAGCAATAGATAACCAGGACAGACTCAAACCTAAGGCAGTTTTCTGACCCCACAAAGAATCATTCTAATTCGATGCTACCAGTGTTTTGCCGTGATGCTGAGGCAGAGTAAATCCTCACTACTTTTATTGTTTGGCTTGGTTTATGTAGAAGAGACATTTGATGCTCATAAAATAATCCATTTGCTCTCCTACATTTTCTCTTCTCCCTCGCAGTCAGCTTATGGCCACATGACTAGTTCTGAACCAACAGAATGTGATAAGAAGTAATTAAATCACTTCAGTGACATGGTAGTTCTAAGTAGGTGTGATTTCTCTAATTATTCTCTCTTGTGTATTCTCTCTTGTGCTGGAGCACAAACTCTGAGAAGTGAAGAGGTTGCCTTCCCTGAATTTCTATTGGAAAAGAGTTCCCAAAGAGAGCTTCCTGACCCCCACCAAACCGTGATATGAGCAAGAAATTGATCTTTGTTCTGTTAAGCTAAGTGGATTCAACACATTTTTTGTTATTGCAACATGGTCTAGCTGACCTATTACAATTTTCACGATCTGTCATTATAGTCATTCTTTTGCATACACTATAAACTCCCTGTTTTTTTTTTCCCTGGGAGTTTCTATCCAATTAAATTCAACTCAATGCCTACTGAACTCCTCCCAAAAGCATGGTTGGAGGAGGGTCCTGACTCAGCAACCTCTCTGACTGATTCTTTTTTTAAATTCATGAGCAGTAATTTCAAGGGGGCCCTTGTGCTTCCTAGTTTGTTCCCCTAAATTTTCTTCTTTAATTTATTCTCCAGTTTTCTGAAGTGACACTTCAAAATGCCTTTACTTTCCTCACATTAACGCCTCCTTCCCCAAATTTATTCTCAGCTGATGACTTGCTTCCTCTTTTACTGACAAAGTTGAAGCCACAGAAGAGGATTTCCACCCCCGCATGTACCAATCTGTCTGGATCTGTCCATATATTTTACCTTCCCTTTTCTTAACTGTAGATGAGCCGTCTAGGCTCTTATAAAGTCAACAATACTTTAGTTGTGCTCTGAATCTCATCCTATCTCTTCTGCTCAATGATATTGCTTCTGCAATCTCTTCTTCTCTCTGCTTTACTATAAAGCTGTTTCTACTGCAGGTCAACAGCACACAATCATTATTTCCCTCTAGGGAAAGGAAGAATTAGCTTTACTCACTGTCTTCACTTTCTTTCTTCCTTCCCATCTCTGCTGAATCTCTTTAAATTACCCTGAGCTCTCCTCTAAAGCAACTCTTGTTGAAGTCACCAATGACCTTCAAGTTCCTAAATCAAATGACCGGTTCTCATTAGACACAATTTCATAACAGCTATTGGAACAGTTGATCTCTTGCTCCTTCATGAAACATCTTCTTGACTTGCCCACTAGGAGTCTGTCTATTCTCTCTTGATTCTCTTTGTATCTCACTTGATAGTCTGATCCTTTTTAGTGTTCTTTTCTGAATCATCTTCATTTGCCCAATCTGCAAGCACTGGAAGACTCCTGGGCTTGATTCTTAGACTTCATTTTTCATCAGTATTTATCCTTCCAACTGATCTTATCAGATTCAATGGCTTTTGTTATTAGCTATTTCATGATAATCCAAAATTTATATTTTCAGCTCTAGCTGAATAGATTTTACTTCTGAACTTGATCTATATATTGTCTTATATAGGCAGCTCCATATTTTTCTACTTGGATAGTTAATAAGCATCCAACTTAGCAGATAGAAAGCTAAACTCTTGTATTTTCCCCCACAATGTATTCCTCCCACGATCCCCCTATGACAGTAAATGACAACTGCTTTCACTTATTCAGTCCTCAAAGCTTGGGGTCATCTGTGACTCCTCTTTCTCTTACATACCATATCCAGCCCTTCAGCAAATCCTGTCAATTCTATTTACCAGTTTCTATCCTGAGTCTAATCCCTTCTTACTGCTGTCACTGCTCCTGTGCTATTTCAAGCCACCATTATAGCCCATGAAGACTTCGCAATAACCTCTTACCCATGTATGAGGTACAACCCATAACCATTCTTGCTCCATTGAGACCCACTTCCATAAAATGTAAGTCAGATCACACTCTCATCTCAAAATGCTTCAGATAGCTTAGCCTCTTAAGTATTAAGTTCTCAGTGCCCTATATGACATGGCTCTATGCTACCTTGCATGAAACTCAGACGGGTACCCACTCTGTTCTAGCCACACGCCCTTTCATGCTTTTCCTTAACTTCACCAAGGAAGGTCTATTTCAAAGCCTTTGCATGGATAGTTTTCTTTGCTAGAGACATTCTTTTATCAGTATATGGCTCCTACTTCATTTTATTTAGCTTTCTGTTTCAATTTCATTTGTTTAAAAAGGCTTTTCTCTGCCCACCTATGCTCTTTATCTCTTATCCTGTTTTACAACTATACTTTATGTTACTTATCAATAATATAGTATTTTATATTTATTTGTTTACTGCCCCACATCTTGCATTAGTAGGCCTAGAATGTAGGATCCATTTGGGTGACAACTTGATCAGATTTGTTCAATACTTTTTACTCTAGGACATGATAGGTGCTCAACAAATATTTGCATAAATTAATAGCTAAATGAATATGGAGCTCAGTTTTGGATAATGAATGAGAAAGTCTTCTATCTGAAAACACTGGGTTCATCTGAAGAAAAAAATCACAAGTCATCTGCACATGGCCAGTAGAATCAAACTGACTAAAGTTAAGACTCCTGGCATATAAAACAAACTCAGGATGGACAGCAAAAATAATAGTGAACCAAGGCTCTTAATGTCCCTGGCAGTGATCCACAGAAGATCAGCAAGAGATACAGCAGGAGCCAGCTTGGCGTCTGTGTGTGATATTAGCCCATATTTCTCCTTCCTGAAAGAGGAAACCCATCCACATAAAGCAAATGAGGTGAAAAAAAAAAAGCTGACAATGAGTTATAAATTAAATTAGTGGCATTCTCATTGGTTTATGCTTATGCAGAGAAAGGACATTAGGCTGGAGCTAAAATGGGTCATTTTAGGCATTTTTAAAGAAATTAAGTCTGGATTTCTCTCTCTGAAATCTTTTCTAGAAAGAATACACATGTCTATTTTTAACTTCTTTCTAAGTCTAAATCTTGAATGTACAACTTGACAAACATACCTTTGCTTACAGGGCACATATAAGCCGCTTCAGTTGAGTCTGACTTTTTTCAGTAGCTCCCCAGGCTTCACTGCCCATGGGATTCTCCAGGCAAGAATACTGGAGTGGGTTGCCATGCCTTCCGCCAGGGGATCTTTCCCACCCAGGGATGGAACCCATATCTCTTATGTCTCCTGCATTGGCAGGCAGGTTCTTTATCACTAGCACCACCTGGGAAACCCTACTAATACGGACATCAGGGCAAAATATGAAAATTGGTACAGGCTTAAAAAAATACAGGATACAGAAGTATTGTACACATGCTTCTGAAATGACACTGGGGACATTAAGTGGATGGATAGTCAGAAAAAAGAACACGAAGATGAAGTATAAAAGGAAGACAGGCAGTCAAAAATAAAACGGTTGAAGAGCAGAACACCTCAGTGACATACTCAGCTTTAGGGATAAGTTCTAATGAGGATGAATGGCTTGAATCCTGGAGCATAAAGGAGCGAATATTCACTACCTTAAAGAAATCCACGAAGGCACACAGAAATAGAGGCTTATAAAAAGAGTTGGGCCTCTTTCCCTTATATTCAACTGACATTGGACTGTGCAGTGTTGACACCATGTAAGCTAATTCATCAAAGGACTACTTTTAAACAATGCTGTGTGTACCACCAGGAGGTATATATCTGCCAGACTCAGCTTATGGATGCTTGACATCACATACATCTCACCACTGTCACCGAGCTGTGCTTTGTGGAGCTGAGGCTCTGCATGCAAGGCTGTGATTTTTCTCTTCTAAAGTTCCCCTTCCATCTCTCTCTCTTACACACACACACACACACACACACACACACACACACACGTGCAAGTCAACAAAGCAAAATGGAGATAAAAAGTCTGAGGATAATACATACCTTCAAGGTTTTTACAAAAGAATGAAAAAAATTCTAACTTCAATTGAGAAAGAAATGAATAATATTATAGGATCTTCAACATTTTGACTGAAGAGTCCAAATACTTCATTTCATAGATGAAGAACTGGGACAAAGGGAATATACATAATTTGCCCAACAAAACATACAAAGTTAGTGGAAAAGCTGGGATGGAAAGCCAGATGTCTGAGCTCTGTGGCATGTCCTTTTCATTTCACTAGATCTCCATCTTGGTATCTTTACTATTAATATTAGGATCATTTTACAAGCAAAACAAAGCACAACAAAGCCAACACTCCCTTGATGGAGTAAATATTTTCAATAATAAGTATATGTTTACAGGTTTATTGGTGCCATGTTTTCAGAAGAGAGCAGAAAATTTCCTTTAAGAATATTTTAAGAACTTGAATTGCAGAAATACTGAAGAGTAACCATTCACCGGGCTTCTGGAGTCTGTACAAATTCAGTCCAGGGCTGATTTGTGGTTATAAAGATGACTGAGAGAGAAGAAAATGTGAAAGGTGTGGGTTTTAGGTTTTGAACATTTTCCTCACTGTGGCTTTCAGTGTTCTTATTCTTTCTTTAAGAAATGAAAACATCACTCTGATTTTGTATCTGAGCGTAGGATACAACTCAGCACCACTAAAGACATTTTTCTCCTTATTTGTATAAACTATGTAATTACATACTTTATAGAATGCTCCTAATAAGTTTTTCCACTACCTAATTATATTGCTACCAGTTTTAGAAAAAGCCTTCTCAGCTCTAAGGTGTCTAATTTGTCCATCTTGAATGATCCATGTTTCATTTGTGAATCATGCTGCACGATTTATAAGAATCTTGTATTTAGTTAAAACACTGAGCTCCCAAACATAACAACTATAAATGGTTCAAATCTAGACCTATCTTCGTCACTGGTGGAAAAAAAATTCATATATTCCTTCAGGAAATAGAAAAACTCTTTTTGTTAACAAGATGAACACGCATTGAAGGTGATACACAGAATGCAAGAAAGACTCAATTTCTTGAAGCCAGGGACTGTTTCCTAGTCATCATTGAACACACCGCACTTAACACCCCTGGTTAAAAACTAACCCAATGAATCTTACTGAGTGTCTACTCTGCTACTCTGTACTAATACCTTTAGGATATTCTATTATGTTCAGAAAACAATTCTTTGACTTATTTTTTATCCTCATCACTTTATTCAATCATTAGCCTCATTGTTTGTAAACTGATAATCAAAGCTTTATTATTATTATAATTATCATTGTTATTATTATTTAGTTTTAAGTAGGAATTCTATTGTACCACAGTGGTCAAATTGGTACCGACTTTTTGTTTATCCTCTTCTTAGACAAGAGGAAACTGAGAAGGGGATGAGCTAACAGGGCAGTGAAGATGTGTTTCTAGATAAATCCATTTTGCAGGGCTGTTTTCAAAAATGTTTGTTTCAGTCAATATGAAAAGAGTCCAGATCACCTTGAAGACTTTAACCACATGCCTATATCTTTGTTACTTAATAATGAAACTATAATTTATGGCTGATATTAAGCCAGGGAGTGCAAAGCAATTATTTTATAGCTGCAAACTCTCCTGTGAATATCAGTTTACCATCTAGAGACCATTTTCATAGCTTATCCTTTACTTTATGTAGGGAATTGTATCACAAGGGACAGAACTCTTCAGCAGTACCACAATATCACCATTATCATCTCTATTCTGATAAGCTCCATCAATCTTGTTGATGAAATGTCACTCACTTTTCTTCCCAGACTTGATATTCTCTTTGCAAGAAACACACATATGCACATTCCACTTTCTACACTGTTTATATTTGTCTGGGGAAAACACATAAGAAGGAATAACCTTGCTTGAGGATATTCATGAATTGTTTTCAAGGAGATATCAAAAACTTAGAGGACTCATCTTTAAGTGGGCTTCCCAAATGGTGCTAGTGNGCTGAGGGTTGGACACGACTGAGCAACTTCACTTTCACTTTTCACTTTCATCCATTGGAGAAGGAAATGGCAACCCACTCCAGTGTTCTTGCCTGGAGAATCCCAGGGATGGGGGAGCCTGGTGGGCTGCCGTCTATGGGGTCGCACAGAGTTGGACACGACTGAAGCGACTTAGCAGCAGCAGGTAACTCTCCAGCCTCTCTTAGAGGAAGTGCTATTCTGGAGTAGCCTCAGGTCACCCCCTGGGACACAGGGACCTAGCAAGAGGAAGAAAAGCAGGGTGACACAGCTAGGAGGCATAGCCAGTCTTCTGATTCTTGTTTTTAACGCCAATGCTCATGTTCTTAACATACCTGCACCTATGTTTGAATAATCTGTGAATATTCCTGAATGAAAGAGGCCACTGTCTCACTTAAAGTTCCAATGTCATCACCATCAAGCTGTGGAAGTCTCTGGAGCTCTGGGCATGTCAGCTTTATTATTGGCTAAAATAAGATTTATAAGGGCTTCTCTCATAGCTCAGTTGGTAAAGAAGCTGCCTGCAATGCAGGAGATCCCAGTTTGATTCCTGGGTCGGGAAGATCCTCTTGAGAAGGGATAGGCTACCCACTCCAGTATTCTTCAGCCTCCCTTGTGGCTCAGCTGGTAAAGAATCCGCCTGCAATGTGGGAAACCTGGGTTCCATCCCTAGGTTGGGAAGATCGCCTGGAGAAGGGAAAGGCTACCCACTCCAGTATTCTGGCCTGGAGAATTCCATGGACTGTATAGTCCATGCGGTCGCAGAGTTGGACACGACTGAGCGACTTTCATCATCAAGATTTATAAGGTATTGTGAGGATCAGCTGTGTTAATATACATAAAACACTTAGAGTAGTGGTCAGAAAATGTTGGAAGTTTTTAACATGGCATCAAATATTTGAGCAGGGCTGTTTATCTACATTATTTCACATTTCCCAGTAAATGTCTGTGATGTGATAGAAAGAATACAGGGTCCAGGGTCCAGACTGGTTGTGAATTCCAAGTCTGTTGCTCTATAGGAGGGTGACAGAGGACAAAATGCTTGCCTTGTCTAAATGCCAACTATATCATCTCCAAAATAAAAGATTTGGCTTTTATTATCTCTAAAGATTTCACTAGCTCTTTATTTAATGATGCATTCATGGTAAAGTTATCAGAAACTACAAAGCAGGCTAGAGAAATCTGCCCTAAGGAAAAAAATAAATAAGAAAGGAGAGACGCAAGATGACCCATGTTCATTTCCATAGAAACAAGAAGCTTTTTATCTTCTCTTAAATCTGAACCGAGTAGCTTTTTCTTCTCTTTGAGGAATTTCCAGAGAGAATTTTTCTCAAATGGTAAAAAAATCAAGACTTTACTCCATTTTACCTAGATGGAAATCATCTCTCAGTAGCTCAGATGAATTCATTTATTTCTTAGATAGTAAAATTCATGTTTTCTTCAGATCTCTATTTCATGAGTATCCTCCCTATTTATATAGTAAAATAAATATATTTAATTTCTCCTCAACTCAAATGAAATCTTTACACAAACGTGTAAGTAACATGTGGAAGTAGAGTTAATATCAACATTAAGTGTGAAGCATGTAACAATGACTTTTTTATTTCTCTGTAAATCATTAGTGACCCTATCCCCCACATTTCCTTTAAAGTGACTCATTTAAATTTCATTTTAAATTAGTCTTTCACAAAGTGAAATGACCACTCAGGGCAAGTATCCACTATTAAAAGAGATTTAGTGCTGACACTGGTCTACACTAAAGAAGCTGGCTGTCGCTCACGCCAGCATTTGAGGAATGCAGAAAGCTCCCTTCTGGAGAAAGATTGAAAGTCTGCTGTGATAGGCTTTCTTTGGGGCTAAGACTCTAGTTTACAATCATGTGCTATGTAAGAAGTCTTCCCAGGTGGCTCAGCGGTAAAGGATCTGCCTGCAGTGCAGGAGCCGAAGAAGACATGGGTTCAATCCCTGGTTTGGGAAGACTCCCTGGCGGCGGGCATGGCAACCCACTCCAGTATTCTTGCCTGGAGAATCCCCATGGACAGAGGAGCCTGGTGGATTATAGTCCATAGGGTCACAAAGAGTCTAACACGACTAAAGCAACTTAGCACACATGCATGCATGCTTTGTAAGGAGTGTGATGTTAGCACCTGTGAATGGAACCGTAGATCAGACTAACAAACTACTGACGCAAACCTCAGTGTAGAGCCCAGGACATCGTTCCATAAAGGGGTAGGCTGGGGAAGATCAGAGGTGTAGGTACCGCAGGCAGTAGTACAGTAAACTGATGAGGCACCAAGGACCTGACAGAGGTGGAAACAGGTAGGAAGGGAAGTCATTCTTTCATTCCAGAAATATTCAGTGAGGACCTGCCCTATGCCAGCCAGCTATTGAGGACAGAATCGTGAACAGATACAATTTTAATCCTCAAACAGCTTGTGGTTTTGAGGTGCAGTGGGAGACGGAGGAAGATAAGTAAATGAGAGGGTAACAGGCAGGAAGGCCCCCAGGGGTCTCCAAACGGAGGAAACAGCCTGCAAGTGTCAGACATTTTATCTCCCTTAAGCGGCAGGAGGAAACAAACTAGCGATATGTTTTCCTTCTCTATACAAATTTAAAAGGAGGTTTCTCTTAAAATTTTGTGTTGCCATAATGATACCTGGTTTCACCTGAAGTTAACCAATGCCTTTTTCTTATGGAAATGTTTATCTTAAGCTATGCTAACGTACTATGCATTTATCTCAAACTCTGTCTTCAAGTCAGTTCCACCTTTTCAGCTCAGAACCTACTTGATAAACCAGTATGTTCTCTGATATTGTTCCTCTAATCTATGTAAATGGCACTATTTGTATGGTGATCTGCCCTTCTTCAAGATTCAAGTTAATCATTTTATGGCCCAAGATAAACCATTTGGAGCCAAGGTTACCCCAAAATACATCTTATGGGTGAGGGGCCTGGTGCCATTCTAAGTGTTGAGACATTCCTTTCTTTCATTAACAGACTGCTGGTGACTATATAACTAGCTAAAGACTAGCAGGGGGGTACTCTTTCTGCTCCCTTCTGATGCCTATGTCAGAAGCTTTCTCTATCTCCTTTATACTTTAATAAAACTTTGTTACACAAAAGCTCTGAGCGATCAAGCCTCATCTCTGGCCTCGGATTGAATTCTTCTCCAGGGGCCAAGAATCTCGGCATCGTAATTCAACAACAACCTTTCATCAGCAAGCAAGCATTTTATATATTATGATACTAGTTAACACAAGGTGTTAAGGTACCACTAGATGGAATCACTAGCCTATCGAGGACTAAGACTTCCAAAGAAGGTGGCCTTAGCTGAGACCTGAAACACTATAACAATTCCTTAAGTGAAGATGGGAGATTTGGTTGGTGGACATGGGCAGGTGTGGTCTTCTAGGCAGTGGGACCAGCATGTGCAAAGGCCTAGAGACAAGCGTAAGATACTGCATTACTGGCACTTTGGTAATGACTGGAATATACAGTGGTGGGCAAGAAAGGGTGTTGCAGAGATGTGTACAGGTAGCAAGTATGGAGATTTGCTTATTCGAAAGTTCTCTTTAAGTGCAATGTGAAAAATGAACTTCATGCATGGCCTTAAGGAAGGAGATGGACACTAGAGAGGGTCCATGGGACCATCCTTTTTTTGTTTTTTGCCTTCCTCACAGCTCTATCGAATCCAAGACTTATCTAACGATCAAATGGGCATCGAAAAAAGATTTTCCAGATTTTATGGCATGCAGATTGTCTGAAAATCAATTTTCCCCACACCCAGGTCCTTTTCCCAAAGAACAACTGATTTTGGAGTGCTGAGAGATTCTTGGAGGAAAGCTTACTTTCTAGAGGTGAAGAGGTTGCTGAAAGGGATCTACTTGTTTTAATGATTTCCATAAATCTAATGAATTAAAACAAGACATGTTTTGAGTGCTTAGGAAGGCATGTGTAGAAAGCAAAACAAGGACAGATAAATGGAAAATAAAGTCTCTTCCTTAGAAGAGTTTATGTTGTTGTTAAGGGCTTCCCTGGTGGTGCAGAGGTTAAAGCATCTGCCTGCAATGTGGGAGACCTGGGTTCAATCCCTGGGTCAGGAAGATCCCCTGGAGAAGGAAATGGCAACCCACTCCAGTATTCTTGCCTGGAGAATTCCATGGACGGAGGAGCTTGGTGGGCTACAGTCCACGGGTCACAAAGAGTCGGACATGACTGAGCGACTTCACTTTCACTTTCTTTATGTTGTTGTTATGAAAACAAAGCCCATTAGATGGTAACAAAATAAAACTGCATACAGCATTAGAACTGAGGAGACATCCATTGAAGAATCAAGGTAACTGCTGAGGACTGCAAAATGATACACATAGAGCATGAACTCAACCATGTAAAACTAGATATGCACATATCAATATTCAAAGGAAACTATCAAAATTTTAACACTGGCTCTTATCTGGTGTAAAATTATAGGTCATGTCTACTTCCTTGGCTAATTATGCTATTTTATATTATCCTTTAAAAAAACCTATTGACTCACCCACAAAAAGAATAAAAACAAGCGTGTGAAGGGAACTGAATAAAGGGTAGATGGGAGTGAGAGGGATAAACTAAGTAAGACTTCAAATTTCACTCTAACAGGGAGTGGGAGAGGAGGAAGGCCAAGAATCTAGAGTCCTTTAGTCCCAGATTCAAGTTCTAAACTTAAATTCAAGTTCCAAGCTTCTAAGGAAACAAATTATGGTGGTTCATTCATTCTCATGAATGACTGTGGCTGCCTACTGAGATGGAAGGAATGATGGTATTCGGCTTAGAGTAATAGCAGATTCCTGGCTTCTAAGGTAGAGTACAGCACTAACGTTCATTTAACTCTCAAGGTGATCTGACCTTGCCCTTGGCTCAAGGATGTTTTCAGGGAAAAGACCATGAGGACCTTGGTAGTTCAATACAGTTTTCCTTGTATTGAACTTGAGTTCAGAAATGGTCCTTATGAGGTTCGCTTTAATTTTTGTCTTTGTACCTTTCCTTCCCAGGCATTTTTCTTTAATCTGAAAACAAAGCCAAATTATTTGACCAATCAAATTAAAAAATTTTTTTGAGGATTTGATATACATAAAACATCAAGCTAAGCAAAAGCTGATTTCTTTTTCTTAAATTATCCAGATAATTGTAAGGACAGAGGTCTTCATTATCAGATTGATTAAAACTTCCAAGAGACAGGCCATTTAATTTAGGCAGTTTGAAAACAATGTTGCCAGTTATGTGCCCCATTTTTCTAATTTCTATTTTTCTTTGCTTTCCAAGATTGTATAAAATTTTCATTCAAAAGGCCTCTTCCGATAATTAATATGCATTTTCATTGTTGTTTATCACTCCAATTAGATTTCCAAATTCAGTGAAGATAGGAAATGAAGGTAGGACCTTTTTCCAGCTAAAGGAAATTAATTTGAGGCACACATCTCAACAAAATGTAGAGAAATTGACATACTAAGAAAGAAGAAACCAGGGGTGCAGCCTTTATTTGCAGCTATGGGTGAGGTTAGCTGTGTCTTAATCTTTTAATAAAATGAAGGTGCACCTTTGTTTCTCTACTGAAGATGAATCAGATCTTTTTTTTTAAGTATTACATTTTAGTAAGAGGATAATTGTTTTACAGTGCGTGTTAGTTTCTGCTGTACAACAACGTGCATCAGCTGTAAGTATGCATATATTCTCTTCCTCTTGAGCCTGCCTTCCCTTCCCGCCATCCGACCACTCTAAGTCACCACAGAGCTGTGCTGTACATCAGCTTCCCACCAGCTATCCATTTTATAGAATGGTAGTATACATATTGGAGAAGTTAATGGCAACCTACTCCACTATTCCTGCCTGGGGAGTCCCAAGGACAGAGGAGACGGGCAGGCTAAGGTCTATGGGGTCCAAAAGGAGTTGGACATGACTTAGCAACTAGACAACAACAAGGGTATACAGGTCACTGCTATTCTCAATTCCTCCCCCTTCTCTTTCCCACACTGCATCCAAAAGTCCGTTCTCTACATCTGCACCTCTATTCCTGCCCTACAAATAGTTTCATCAGTACCATTTTTCTAGATTCCCCATATATGCGTTAATATACAATATTTATTTTTCTCTTTTTGACTTATCCTGAAGATGAACCAGACCTTAATACAGCATCTCATGGTCTTGTATCAACATCCTCCATCCTCTTTCTTGATCCCACCTCCTTTCTCCCTACCCCTCCTGTCTTTCTCTTTCTCCAGTGCTTTCAATTTTTCTCATTCTTAGTTCCTTCTGCTCTGACCTTTCCCCTTCCTTTTCCTCCTCTTCCCCCACCCATCTCTGTCCTTCCTTTATTTGAAAGACAACTACTGCAAAGCCACAGCGAGGGGTAATTATTGAACTATGTCAGTAAAATGCCAGATAAAGAATACAACGCTTGCTTAAGTCCATTCTATCTTCCCTAAATTACCTTTTTTTTTTTTAAATCTCTGAAAGGACAGACATGCTTTGGAAGTATTGTGTGTGATATACATTCTAATGAGATCCATGCAATTGCTCTTTACCACTACCAACCTATTCAGTCTCAAAGATATTAAAATAATTGAAAGCCTTTTGATAAACCCAAGAAAGGAGGTATTCTCCTAGCTCACAGCTCCATGAGGGAGCTAAATATTACTTCTAGGAGATGAGGGTGTCATGAGGAGATGAGGCTGCCATGATTCACTTTGCAACTATGTTAATATTTTCCAAGTTGATGGGACCTATTTTAGTCAAATATATGGGCTAATTTAGCTCTGTATTCTTGGATGTTTAACAGAGGAGACTCTGGCTGTCTTGGGAGGTAAACTTTTAAAAATTAATTAAAACTTCTGGGATTTCCTTGGACTATCCAGTGGTTAAGCCTCCATGCTTCCAATACAGGAGGTGAGGGTTTGATCCCTGGTCGGGAAATAAGATCCCACATGCCACATGGCATAGCCACGAGATAAAAATAGAAAATAATAAAAATAAATAAAAATAAAAATTAATTAAAACTTTGAAAGCACTTGAATGAAAAATTAACCCAGAAGTAAAGTGCATGCTTTTTTTGCTTGACAACTTCCAGGAAAAGATTATCCAAAAATCTTTAAAGATTTATACAATAAATTTCTGCTTTAATTTTTCTGGTGGTTTGTTGCCTTTCTGGTTGTTTCTGTTTAAGGCTAATATTAAAGTTTGTTGGCATTTCATTTATAAATGCTTGTCTGAGGTAGGAATAAAGTGACTCATAAAGTTGAGTGTGTTAAGCAAGGGAATAAGTCAGAAGCACTTAAGTTATGTCTAATGACTGCAGACTTTAGTTTTAGTAAGGCAGATAAAACTTAGTAATTTATTATTTAAACAAGATCAATTCATGGAACACTTACAGGTGTGTGTTTTTAGTCCTATGCTTATGTGAGGCTTTTTAATTAATAATATTCACAAACTAGAGTCCTTAATTTGATTGCACATTTTTTTAGGCCTGGATCACATGGTAACCTGAGGAAGTTAAGCGGTAGAAAGTTATGATGGGTAAATAACAATGTGTAATGCTAGAAGGTATGACAATTGATTTACTTAGATTTTTAGGCAACAGGGAAAGATACGAAGACAAGACAGTCTCATTATAATGAAAGTAATCATCACTGTAAATTTACTATTCAAAATTAGGCCAATTTTAAGTGGACCAACCCACACTCCAGCCTTTGGGAGCTTAATTGCTTTTCCTACATAAACATGATTGCCGCTTCTAGACAGACATAAATACCCCTCTTCATTGTGTCAGTTCTTGTGTCACCTAGCCCTGTTTCATGGAGTCTGGAGACAAAGCTTCTAATCAAAATTGCAGTCCTCTTTTAGGTTGGTTTCAATTTGCTTCTGGATTTTTTAAAACAGGGCCAAGTTTCAGCAGCCCAATTTCTCATAATCTGACAATCAACATATATATTTTTTTTCCTTTAACAAATCACTACCTTCCTTTTCAAACTATAAAACTTTGGCAGAGAAAATTTCTTCCAAAGCTCTTAGTAGAAAATGGACTGAGGTTCCCTCCCATTCTTCAGAGGAAAGACTTAGGGCACATACTACAGGTCATGGTTGCCTGGTTGCCGTGACGGTGACGGTGAAGCAAAAACCACTTCAGCATCAAGGACCGCAGGGCTGGAAAGAGCAGCTTGACTTTAAAGTTTAAAAACTTCAGTTTGAGTGCTGATTTAGCCACTTACAACCTCTGTGACTTTTAGAAAGGTACTTAGGTTCTTTGAGCCTCTTTTCTTTTATGAAATAGGACTGCCTAGCTCATAAGCTTTATTATGAGAAATGTTTTATGATATTGAAAGAGGGATGGCACCCTGTGTTATTTTTGCAAGGGCTCTATCAACAGTTGGTATCTAATTACAAAATCATGGTTGAGGGATTCTGTGATTTTAAAATGAATTAAAAACAGACCATGACCCTTGATACCAAAGACATTCCATCCACCCCCAGCCTATGCTACAAACACAGGAAGTTTCCAGGGTTCCCTAAGTAGGATATATTTAGCTAAAAGGAGCAACAAAAAGATCCTGTCCTGGTGCTCCAGTCATGGGTGTCTACTCATCATATGACTGAGAGCTTGCTCCAAGTTCAGAAGACAAAATGTACCTAGTATTTTTGGGGGAAATCTAGAGGAGTTGGCTCAAAATTTTTTTTTAATATATGCCAAATGATCACCTGGACATAGGATTTCTCTAATCCAGAAAACAATCTATTGTCAAAGCAAACTTTCGGGTCAACTGAGCTTGTGAAGTTTACACTCCTTCGGTGTGGGGCTCCCAGCATTCACAGGATCCAGACACTGAGTTGGGCCCATGCATCGCATTGCCATGTGCTTTTATTTTAGGCAGCAAACAGGTGGACTTCTGGATGTGACACACTCCACGATGAAAAGAGGGCCTGCTGCGGCTCTGTGACTTTCTTTGCAGCTAAGACTACGATGGAAATAAGAATCAAACCTCCAGATTCCACAATACAGACAGCCCCCACTGCTGGTCCCTGAAACTAAAAGCACCTGGTGAAATCATGCAGGCGCCTCACATAACTTCCCTATTTTACCACCCGTCTTTAAATTTCACATATAAAATGGCAGCAGACAAAAGACAGATGAAGTGACCCTACACTCACATGGTTTCATTTTGTGTTTTCTGATGTGCTATCTGAGCACCCTACTGGATCATTCCCAGGGATATAATTTCATCCACATATTTGATGTAACTTTGGTTTTAATCTATTTATTTCAGTACCAGTTCTCATGCTTGCTACAGATATTCAGTGTTCTCTCTAATATTCTATCACAGGTCACAGGCATCATTGATGTTTGTTCAAAGGACACTAAGAACAGTGTCTAATACAGTGTCAATAAAAATTCCATGTAATTCCTCTTCCCCATTGATCACAGATATCTTCATTCAAATGAGTCCATTACATCTAAGTAAAGAGAAGGAAAAAAAATGCCTACTGAAAAGTGAAGATACAAAAAGAAGACACAGACATGGCTTTCAACTAAGCACACTGCACAAAGAACTAGCCTTTTTTTTTTAAGTACCTGCTACAAATGAAGCTGCTTTACAGACTCAAAAATATAAAAGGCTGGTTCATTCTCCTTAAGACTCTTCACTGTCATTTCCCTTTACTGCAACAGAGATTAATTCCCTGTAATTTTTCAGGTAGTGAGAGAATTCATGGTGAATATGTCAAGCTTCCTTCTAAAAAAGGTGAGAGGCTCTCTTTTTTACAGAGCTTATGTAAAGAAATTTAACATCTTTCGTTTACATGGAAGAACTTTGTGGATTTGTGGAGGCAGAGTTAACTTGGAAAGTGGGTGTCTGACTTGGCTGAAAAGATCAGGGCTACTTGAAGCCACTGCAATCAGTTACATAAGCAGATATTTAGGGGGTGCTTTTCAAACACACATTGCTGTCAATACACTGTTAAAAACACTGGTCATAACACACACACACACAAAACAGCACTCCTGGGATCTGGCGCTGGCAGCTGTCTGCACCACATTGGAGCTGGCAGCTGTCTGCACCACATTGGAGCTCTTTACAAGGAAATGTTGAGTGAGGTTCTAGAGGAATAAAACGGCACTCAGGGCTAAGCCACCCAGTTTGGAATAATAAAGGATCCCCGGCTGGAAGGATGACGAGGGACACTAACCCTCCAATAGCAGCCTGAGCAATGATGTTTGTTACTGCAGAGACATTACTTTGCTGACTAAGGTCCATCTAGTCAAGGCTATGGTTTTTCCTGTGGTCATGTGTGGATGTGAGAGTTGGACTGTGAAGAAGGCTGAGCGCCGAAGAATTGATGCTTTTGAACTGTGGTGTTCTAGAAGACACTTGCGACTCCCTTGGACTGCAAGGAGAGCCAACCAGTCCATTCTGACGGAGATCAACCCTGGGATTTGTTTGGAAGGAATGATGCTAAAGCTGAAACTCCAGTACTTTGGCCACCTCATGCGAAGAGCTGACTCATTGGAAAAGACTCTGATGCTGGGAGGGATTGGGGGCAGGAGGAGAAGGGGATGACTGAGGATGAGATGGCTGGATGGCATCACAGACTCGATGGACATGAGTCTGAGTGAACTCTGGGAGATGGTGATGAACAAGGAGGCCTGGCGTGCTGCAATTCATGGGGTGGCAAAGAGTTGGACACGACTGAGCGACTGAACTGAACTGAACTGAACTGCTCACCTAGGATGGAAAAGGATGATCCCACCCTAAGACAGACATCAAAAGGGGCTTGAAAGTGAAAGTGAAAGTTGCTCAGTCATGTCCGACTCTGCAACCCCATGAACTATACAATCCATGGAATTCTCCAGGCCCAAATACTGGAGTGGGTGGCCTTTCCTTTTTGCAGGGGATCTTTCCAACCCAGGGATCGAACCCAGGTGTCCTGCCCTATGGGAGGACTCTTTACCATCTGCGTCACTGGGAAGAGCTGCCATCTTTAAAACTAGAAGTGACCTGGGGAGATGTATATGTTGGAAGTTCCCTCTGGTAGCAATGTGAGGGATGGTCTGAAATGCCTGTGCATATTTATTTATGCTTGTATGTGTGTGTCAGGATTTTATTTTCCCAATTTGGATTCCATTTCTTTTTCTTGTTTTAAAAAAAAAATTTTTTTTTAATTGGAGAATAGTTGCTTTACAATGCTGTGTTAGTTTCTGTTGTACAGCCAAGTGAATCAGTGGTACATATACATATATTCCCTCTTTTTTGGATTCCCTTCCCATTTAGGTCACCATAGAGCACTGAATAGAGTTCCCCGTGCTACACAGTAGGTTATTGTTAGTCATGAAAATAAAAACAAAAATAAACAAGTGGGACCTAATTAAACTGATGTCAGGATTTTAAGACAATATCGACAGGACAGCAGTAGATGAGTAACTTCCAGTAGAAATCCAGGTGAGAGAGAATGAATCCCTAAATGGAGCAAATGGCAACAGAGAAGAGAGTTAATAAAGGGGTACTTAAGAAGCACATGAATAAAACTTGGTGCCTGACTAAAGGTGNTTTAAGACAATATCGACAGGATAGCAGTAGATGAGTAACTTCCAGTAGAAATCCAGGTGAGAGAGAATGAATCCCTAAATGGAGCAAATGGCAACAGAGAAGAGAGTTAATAAAGGGGTACTTAAGAAGCACATGAATAAAACTTGGTGCCTGACTAAAGGTGAGAAATGGAAGGGGTGGTAATTCCACAGTGGTGGCTTAGCAGCCCTGTAGACAATAGTAGTCCTACCCTAGCTGAAGATCACATTTAGGTAGGATGAGGGGAATGGGGTTTGAGCTTTATTAGGCGTGTGAAAAATATCAAGGTGGAGATATTTAGAAATGGGTAAAGTTATAGGTAGAGTGTTTAAGACAGGCTGGAGATGAACACTTCAAAAATTATTATGCAGCTAACAGACTGCAGGAAGACAAGGAAATCATGGTGAGATTCAACAGGAATGAGAAAAATAAGGTCAGGAAATTTCATTAAGAGGCACAACAATACAGAAAACTGGCAACATTTCTTGTAGAGTCTATATTGATGAAACATGTCACAATCCCTGATGGGAAAATATGTATTAAACAAAGAAGGAATTATAATGGCTGGCAACCCATTTGCTGACATTTATTTTTTCCAGAATAAATTTTTATAGGATGTGCGCTTAAAGTGCACTCAAATATTTCAATTCATTGAAATGGAAGTGGTACAGATCCAAAAAATAGTCTCCAGTTGGAATACTATTTTAGTGCTTTAATAGGAGATTCCCACCAGTCAACTGAGGTTGCATCCTGTTCAACCTTTCAAGATGAAGGATTTGCCTTTTAATGAGAACTTTGCATTTCATTATTACAATGTACCCTCTGTCCTTGACTTGGTTATTCTCCACAGAAGCAGGAACTTCTTTGGACCATATGCTTAGCATATAGCAATGACAGATTCAGAAATTTTTCAAAGAGCAGAGTTAAAAGAAAATAAGTATGAAAAACAGCACCCTCCCCTCTGCTGTGCACAATACAAAGAAAATCCTTAGAGGTGACCTCATGAATTTCCGGTTTCACAGTCAGGCATCTGTGAAGACTGAACAAGTCAGAAATAGACTCAAGTTAGGTTAGGTCATCGCATATGCTAAGAATTATTGTAAAAGAGTTTTGGTCACTCAGGGCCACATGAGTCAGCAGTACATTTTAAGCAAGAAAATGGCAATGTGTGAGTGTGCGAAGGGGAGAGGGGTCCAAAATTCTAATTTAATTTGCCATAGCAACACCTTCAAGAGACAGACATTAGTTTAAATAGTAAGGAAATAATAAAAATGAGCTCCTATTTATGAAGCAATAGCATATTTACAATAAGAACAACTTTAGCAACTTGCCACATGTGCTGCTTATAACTAAATAATAAAATGGACAAATTTTCAAGTTGAATCAATATGACCATTAAAGTCACAATATTTCTTAGGAAACCTCAGAACTGTATGAGATAACATCTGTAAGAGATTTCTTTTTTTTTTATCAGTGGTAAATAAAAAGTTAGAACTGGTGTAAAACATTTCAAAAAATTTGAATTGGAAGGAAGTGCTTTCCCCTGAAGGCTTATGATATGTTCTGGACTGCTCTTGTGGCATTTACAATCATTATATGGTGTTTTCATTATGTTAGTTCTTCCCCTTTCTAAACTGGAAGTTTCCCAGAGGCAGAACAAATCTTATGTTTTGTGTAATTGCCTACAACGGAGTAGCTCCTCAAAAATCTGTTACTGAACCAAGAGTGGTGTGTGCTTTATCAGCTAAAAACTCTTCTTTTTGAATTGTGTGGAGACTTGTAACACTAGATCACAACAGAAGAGAAGGAGAGGACGTTACACTTGCAGGGAGAAGGATGGGGTCCGGGTAGGTCATGGCTTTCTCTTTATGTCGGAATGGTTGCTGGGCTGGTACCAAGAAGGTCTCCGCCTTCTCTTGAATATCTTTCCCATTAATCTCTAAGCCTCGCCTTCACCTATTCTCTGGTCATCAAATTCTTATCACCAGGCACTATAGGTGTGTGTTATAGGACAAAGTGGGTGGAGGCAACATTCCCCAGAAGATCAACCTTAAGAATATTAATTCCCAATGGAAATGGTTACCTTGGATACTGCTGCTTTCTCAGGTCAGCCCAGAGTATCAGTCTGTTACCTCGGAAGGCACAGAGCAAGGGCCTGAAAGAAGGACCGATTCAATAAATAGGCTTTAAAGAATCTAACAGGCAGCACTTCTTGAGGACTTGTGGCCCTGAAGGACACCATAGGAAACCCTGGGCTACCAGATGTTGGAGAAGAAAAGGCAACTTGAGCATGTTGTACCCTTTTAACTAAAATTCGCTGTGGGATTTTTTGTGTGTGTGACTGATGCAATAGTCCTTTTTATTTTACTAAAAATGAAAACAAAAACAAAGAAAGCCCACAGGTGCATGCAACCTAAAATGGTCGGTTGTAAGCAGACAGGTTTAGACCAGAATGATGGTACATTTGGAAAAGGAGAGCTAAGGGAAGTTGTGATTAGGTGACTGGGTATGCTTGCCAGGGTAAACCCTGAGAGGTGAGCTTTCTGGGCAAAGGTCTCACTAAAAGGGACTAGAATTAAGGACTATAGATAAAGATTAGAAGTTAATTGTACTGCATTCTCTGTTTCTTTCGAAAAACAGTAAAGATTTCCCGATGACCTTTTGGGTTACCTCATATAGAACAAAACCGGGGGTGACCCAGTACTCAAAAACATTTATGATTTCAGAGAACTGTAGTATTATTCATACTTGAATCGAGGTTAGAAATTTTAAAGCATACTGGGCTTCCCTGGTGGTTCAGATGGTAAAGAATCTACCTGCAATTCAGGTGATCCAGTTTCAATCCCTGGGTCGGGAAGATCGTCTGGAGAAGAGAATGGCTACCCACTCCAGTATTCTTGCCTGGAAAATTCCATGGAGAGGAGCCTGGCAGGATATAGTCCATGGGGTCACAGAGTCAGAAAGGACTGAGAGACTAACACAAAAGGTCTAACAGGCAGAGTGTTGGCGTGGCAGAAAAGGTGACTTCAGACCTGTTTTCTGTTCATTTGCCTCTTTCTCTCATCTAAGTCTTGGCATCCTGTGCACCTTTCCAAATCTGTCAGCAAGTCTATCTCTCAAGACCTGATCACTGCAGGCACCATCTCTTATCAGAATAAACTCCCTTTGCAATCAATGAAAATTTTACTTTTCACTTGTTCATCTTCTCACTCCCCAAACAATTAGAAGAAGATAAAATGTTCTGAAGAACTGAGCAATAATAAAAAGCTGGTTAAAGCTATCTGGGCAGTGAGCTAGCTACCTTATCAGGGACAGTGAAGTACCTTCCAGAATAGTTGCTGCACACATTTTGCACTTGCCACCTCTACCCAAAGAAGACTTATTTCTCAAAGAATGGGACCCTTGCATCACTATCTACCACTGTCCTTGTATACCGTGTATCAAAGGCAAAATGTAACTGCTTTTTCTTACTTTTCTTCTTTAAATCTTTTCTTTTTGTGTTATTCTCTTTGTGCTAGTTAATGACCTCTTCATTTTGCAGAGAAATATGTGATATTAAAATATGCTTTTGCCTAATGCATATAATGTTCCATTTAAACACTTACTTACAAGATGGCAATGCATGAACCCACACTAACAACTGAGACTTTATAATATAATAACAAAGTATGAAGATGGGTCTCTGTGAATTAGGAAAATCAATCTTTCAGAAGATTCTAGTATTTCACTTGACTACAGTGATTTTCTAAATATGTTTCCCTGGACCCAGCAGCATCAACATCACCTGGGAACTTGATAGAAATACAAATTCTATAAAATTCTGTTTCCATGAATCAAAACCTTATGAGTATGGCCCAGTTTTATGTTTTTTAAAAAAAATTTTTATTGGAGGATGTTTGATTTACAATGTTTTGTTAGTTCCTGTTGTACAGCAAAGTGAATCAGTTATACATATACATATATCCACTTTGTTTTAAGGTTCTTTTCCCATTTAGGTCTTTTTTTGAGTCATGTTTACTTTAATAAGCCTTTGCATGCATGGATGTTCAGTTGCTTCAGTTGTGTCTGCCTCTATGCAACACCACGGACTATAACTTGCCAGGTCCCTCTGCCCATGGAATTCTCTAGGCAAGAATATTGGAGTGGGTAGCCATTCCCTTCTCCAGGGGACCTTCCCATTAGCATGATGAGTGATGATGAATCAAATTTCGTATCAGAAACATGGTGAGAAGTTGTTTTTTGGGGGGGAGGGGCTCTTAAGAACTTAAGAATGTATATATTAGCAGAGAGATAGTTTAAAGAAGGGAACAAGACAAAAAAAATTTTAAGAGAAAGTTTATGCTAATAAGGCTAATGAGGCTCATGGGCCACCAGGAGAAAAGATGAAAACACTAAAGTGAGGAGGTAGGAAAGTACTTAATGATGGTGTGTTATACTGAAGAAACACAGAGTATACAAACTCTAGAAACAAAGGTCCTTTCATCATACTGGAAGTATACACAGATCTGTGTCTTTTTTTTTCTTTTAAAAAAACCTAATTCTGATCAAGTACGCTTAATCAGGCATACACTGTGAATTTCAGAAAGAATTTCAAAGGTTTAAAGAAAAAGCTAACATAATCTATGTCATGCAGCTCCAAAACAGAAAAAGAAAGCTCAGAAATTGGAAAAGTCTTTAAAATACCACTTAGATTGCATTAATAGAAGAAAATGCGCTGAGGAAGGAAAAGGGAAGAAACCTACAGAGAATGAGACGGCACAGAATGTTCTCCGATGATGTTACCTTTTAAAAGGAGAAGTCCAAATAATGAGAAGAAGGAGGTAATTTAAAAGAACATCATGGATCTATAAGAATAATTTTCAGAAGCCTAAATTTAAAATAAGCCACCAAACTGCTAAAAGTAAGAAGAGTTTTTTTTTTTTTTTTTTTTGATTATTGTTGTTAATGTTTGACTTGTTTTGTTTTTTCTTTGGACACAGCAGTTCAGAGAATAAATAGGCCCACGGCTTTGTGCTCCTAATGTATCTCTTGGTGGTTAACAAAGAAAAAAAATTGAAGACTAACGCTACTACTTAGTTTTTGTCTTCTGTTTCTATGAGAATGGAGGAGTGGGAAGAATATGGGGGAAAAGGAATTTAAGCTAAGGAATGGATAGGAGATGCTGAAAACATTGCTGAACAGTGCTTTTAAAGGATCTGTCTTCTGACAGAGGAGCCTGGTAGGAGGCCGTCTATGGGGCCGCACAGAGTCGGACACGACTGAAGCGACTTAGCAGCAGCAGCAGCAGCTCCTGACCTGGGTTAATTACCACCCACCGTTCCAGGAGAACAGGAGCTGCAAACAGTGATGTTTAGGCAACCATGGGGAACGATGTGAGATGAGGAGCCTGGGGCTGAGCACGTGTAATCTGGGTTTAAAGAGGAAAGACATTTCTCACCTGCTTCTATAAGGACAGATGTTGATTTGAAACCTAATATTCCAGGTAGCAGTGGGTAAACAATTTTAAGAAAAGAGATAGCGTTAATGAAATGTTGGTTTGTTTTGTTTTTAAAGCAAAAACATTCACAGATAGATACGTGAAGAATTAGAGAGGACCTCTCTACCAAGGCAGCATCTGAAAACATCTCTTTTAGACAGTGACCGGATTCTCACTTACTCAGCTGATGGTCATGTAAACGTGAATGTTAGTGATAGGACCACTTTGGAGAACTCTTGGCATCATCAAGCCAAACTGGAGATTCAGAGACGCCAGGACTCTAGCATTCCTCCCTCAGCTGGGTAGCTTGGATCAGCTTTGCACATAGATACTAGGACATCTGTACACAAGTGTTCAGGTTGGTATTGTCCATAACAGGTCCAAAGAGCAAACAACACAAATGTTCATCAACATTAGAATAACTTGTGAAATCACTGGTTAATGAAATACTACCACAGCAATGAAAATAACCAATGAGCGCTAAACAAATCAACATGGATAACTTATACAAATATAAGCTTGAATAAAATTAGCAAGGGATTCCCTGGTGGCTCAGTGGTAAAGAACCCACCTGCCAATGCAGGAGATGTGCGTTTGATCCCTGGGTCAGGAACATCCCCTAGAGAAGGAAATGGCAAACTGCTCCAGTATTTTTGCCTGGGAAATCCCATGGACAGGGAGACTGGTGGGCTACAGTCCATGGGATCGCAAAATGTCAGACATGACTGTATAAAAACAACAGAGTTAGCAAGGAACACATGCCATAAAATTCCATTTATATAATGCTCAAAAAAGACAATCATTATTTAAGCATGTATACTTAAATGAAAAGACTGTAAAAGAAAACAAGGAAAGAAGTGATCACAAAAATCACACTTTTAGTTTGGCATCATCATCAAGTTGGTGATGCCATCCAGCGTCTGTCATCCCCTTCTCCTCCTGCCTTCAATCTTTCCCAGGACCAGGGTCTTTTCTAGTAAATATTCATCCTAATTTTTTCTCTGTAACCCACGGAGTGGAAAGACTAGTCACCATGGTCCAGAGGCAATTTCCTCTCTCCCTCAGGGCACCTATACTGTGAATAAGTCAGGTTTTGTCCCAAGGTGATCAAAAAGAAGGTAAAAACTATCAAGTGTGACTTGCTTTCTAGTTTTCATAAGTGATTATAATGATTAGTTATAAATTTCAGGGTCAACAGGATCACTGTGAGTGAAGTGGCTCTAGTGGTAAGGAATCTGCCTGCCAGTGCAAGAGACTTAAGAGATGCGGGCTTGATCTCTGGGTCGGGAAGATGCCCTGGAGAAGGAAATGGCAACCCACTACTGTATTCTCATCTGGAAAATCCCCATGGACAGAGGAGGCTGGCAGGCTACAGGCCACGGGGTCGCAAAGAGTCGAACACGACTGAAGCGACTTAGCATGCATGCAGGATGGTTCTAAATTATGAACTGTGAGTGTTTTATAGCATGGAGACTTTGCAACATGGAAAACAGTGGGTGTAGAGCAAAGAAGAAAAAAAAAAGTAAAACCTGTCTATCAAGTTTGTACTGCATGCTGGATACATTGGTAGGTGCTTTCTTATGCTTTAATTCTCTCTACGAGTTGTGAAATGTGTATTATTATTCTTCACCCTATTATATAGGGTGAAGTCAAGTAGCTTATCCAAAGCAGCACATCTCATGATAGATGGAGTAAAAATGAAAATCACCTAATTTGAAAGGCACAGTCCTTTTTTGGCCCACCATACGGCCTCCCTGTAGCTTCTAGAAAGGAGCAAAGAGATAATATGCACACTGGGCTTCCCTGATGGCTTAGATGATAAAGAATCTGCCCGCAATTCAGGAGACCGGGGTTCGATCCCTGGGTCAGGAAGATACTCTGGAGAAGGGAATGACAACCCACTCCAGTATTCTTGCCTGGAGAATCCCATAGACAGAGAAGCCTGGCAGGCTACAGTCTATAGGGTTGCAAAGAGTCGGACACAACTGAGTGACTAACACTTCCACTTCACCATTAGGTTATTCAGAAACATCTAAGAAATTGTATCTCTGATATATATAAAAACTCCTGGTGTTGACTGTGGCAGGCATTCATTCTGATTCTCAAGTTTTAACTAAAATCCAGAAATAAATTCATTAAACTATCAGTGTGTTTTTTTTTTTTTTAATTTCAGTGAGATGAGCTTTGTTTAAAAACTGTTTCCAGCTTAGCAATGACAAGTTCAATTTAGTGAGTAAACTAATTTATATCATAGAGAGGAGAGAAAGTTGTTCTTTATCCAGTTGAAAATTTCACTGGATTCTCAATTTTCATAATAAAGTATCAACCCTGATACCACTTCCTCTGGTTTCTAAAGGCATTCAACCTTCCATACTTAGGAATATAGGCCATCAGCTCCGAAGTTCCCTATCAAAGCATGCAATTTGGAACACTTTGAAATTCAATTCTTACCAAATGTTTAGCTAAGTAAAGTAACACTTGACTGCCTACATGTTGCCCACCAGCCCTGCTAAACCTGCTAAAATATCTCGTTGGTATCAATTAGAATTTGAGAGCTCTGCACACCTAGCTCTAGCAGAGGTTCCATCATTAAAATGTTTTAATGCTATGCTTTCCATTTTTAACACAGGTTATTGATGGCAACAGCTACATACAATTTCCCTCTATGCTTGCCAAAATGTTACTGGGATTATTGTCCAGGATATCAGTTCTTTAAGATTCAATGATGGGAAAACTGATAGAATTATAGTCTTCCTGTTGAGAGGGTCATACTATTTTTAGCTGTATCTGGGAGCATCTAGAAAACCATGCAAATTTGAAGTTGAGACTTAATAACTATTTGGCCACAATTGCTAGCAAATGTGTAGTAACGTTTTCATTTTTGTCTTTCTTCAGTTTTCATTATCTTTTAAAAAGCCTCCTGAAATTATTTGTGAATATTTATGTAACTAGTAAAAGGTTTCAAAATGTTTAGATTGCTGGAAGAAAGGGCAACACACTATAACATTCCTTTTGATTGATATAGTTTAAGACATGCACAGAAACATATTGACAAATTGATTAGAATCTTGATGCTCAAGGTCATAGCTACAGATACAAAACAGACAAGTCTCAAAGTTTACAACCTGTGTGGATATTAACCAATGGTGTGTCAGGTATAAGCACTTTCTTTTCTTCTCATTGATTAACTCCAAGAAAAGAGGCGGGGGGAGGGGGGGAGTCACTCTTTAATGTTTTTGCATACTTTCATCACCCATACTGAGCAATTTTTAACTCGAATATAGGTCCACAAACAGGGGCTTCCTCTATGGGAGTAAGAAAGGTTCCAGCTAGTTTCCTATCAGGCAATGTGCAAAAAGGCAAACACTTAAGCCTGAAGTCAAAAGTTCTGTATTTGAGTTCATTCTTTCCTAGCTCTTGTGACCTTGGAGAAATCACTTCCTTTCAGGGACCTTAGTTATTTGATCTTTAAATGAGGATGCTAATGCAATACACTTCAGTACAATAGAAATACAAACTCCAACCTATGTCCAGGCCAGAGGAGCCCCTGTTCCTTATAAAACAAGTTATTCAAAGAGGCAGAAAAGTGTGGTGGAAATATGAGCTTAGTATTCTGGATAGAGAGATGGAAAATGGCGAAAACAGCTGTCCCTTCCAACCAAGTCACTGACCCAATCTTGTTTTCTTCTGGATACCATCGGCTGGAAGCACTTTCAGGCAACTACCATAGGCCACTGCATTGCAATTTCTTCCTTTTAATTTTCTACTCTGCAACTCTATTCTGCAGTTTTTAGGTCTTGCCTTAGTCAAAGCACTTAGGCAGACA
Source organism: Neotragus pygmaeus (assembly GCA_006410875.1). Lineage (NCBI taxonomy): Eukaryota > Metazoa > Chordata > Mammalia > Artiodactyla > Bovidae > Neotragus > Neotragus pygmaeus. The sequence goes on along the minus strand of SJYV01052547.1, from coordinate 435,790 downwards.
CCTGATGTTGTGGAAACTTAATAAAAATTCCATCAATCAATAAAAGGATTAATCAGAAACAACTGCCAACAAAATCCAGCACCACAAAGAGTTGCCTGTATTTTCTTGTTTGCTTAATTTTAACCCAAGGAATAGTAGCCAAAAAGAAAGACTGCCAAATTGCTGCCTACTCTGATTTCTGATGAATATTAGTAGTCTTGGGTCTAGTTCCTTAGCTAATGTATCAAATTTGTTGAGTTTCTACTGTGTACCAAACAGAGGAACAACTTTAGTGACTAAGTTGAAAATGTGAGGGAACAAATATTAGAATTCAGACAAATTAGTCCCAAACACATGTACATTTTTAGAAAGAGCTGGAGGTGCAAGCAAAGCCACATTTTAAAAACAACTCATCGCCAGGGAGGCACAAACATTACATAAATGTGCACAAGCACTATTTATCTTTAAATTTTCTTTCATTTCAATAAATTTCCATGTTAATCCCAAACCTTCCCAGAGTGTTTTTTCCATAATTACAATTTTCTGATCCAAACTCTTCTTTTAGTATCTATAACACCGTATTGCAGTCCACAGAGTCGCAAAGAGTCAGACATGGCTTAGTGACTAAACGACAACAACATTAAAAATGTTCAGAAGCCAATCTGAGGCATACACCTCATAGGATGCATTCCCTATCAAAGTATTTAATTATTCTTTTCATGCTAAGAGGCAACATTTTCTGTTGCCCCAAATCAAAAGACTCTGACTTGAAATGTCTAGATTTTATTTTCTCACTTTTTCATCTGAGTCTCAAAGTTCTGCCTCAAGCCCATTTGTCCTTTCTGTACACTTCTTCACTTTTAGTTTAAGCCACTGGAGTGATAACTTGTATCACAGTTATATAAGTGACTATTTTTTAATACGTGAGTTTGCTGGCACCTCCAGTCGTACAGCAACTTATATTTGCTACAAAGCATGCTTTATATATGGCATGGCATGGATATAATCTTAAACTCAAAATGTTTTCACTCCTTAAATTCAAAGGAGTCCAATGCTTGCTATTCTCACTTTGTATGTCTCTAAGAAATGCCACCAAAAATAGTTGCCAAGCTCATAACAATATTCAAAAATTAAAAATGTGCTTCCAGATGCCAAGTATTTGTAAAGTAAGGCTCTTTGAGAGTATGAAGCTTATCAGATGCACTGTAACAGCCATATGAAGCTGTTGTGGATATAAAGATGCGATGCTATTTAACTTGCAGGCAGAAATAGAGAGTGTTCAGGCTTAGACCCCAATCTAAAATCTAAAGCAAAATTGTCTTCAACGAGGATCCCCTTGTGGCTCAAGCAGTACAGAATCTGCTTGCAATGTGGAAGACCCAGGTTCAGTCTCTGGGTTAGGAAAATCCCCTGGAGAAAGAAGTGGCAATCTACTCCAGTATTCTTGTCTAGAGAATTACATGGACAAAGGAGCCTGGTGGGCTACAGTCTATGGGGATGCAAACAGTCGGACACCACTGAGTGACTACACTTTCACTTTCACGTTGAGAATTAGAATGGCAAAAACTCAGGGATGTGCCAGGAAGGAGAGAAAAAAAGAATAAACTCTTCCCCATTGAAACTTTAGGCAGGGTCCAGCATGTCTTATTTTATCAGGCCTTTTTCAAGAGGAGCTTAATGCTCTTTCATGTATTTTCATTAATATTTTAATTTTTGCACATGCCTCATGAGACATTTTCATGAAGAGAGCAATTCTGAACATGCAAAGGGGAAATATGACATTTTATTTTCCCTGCTTCCAGAAAGTTTTAATACACCATAAAGATATTCTCATGTCACCAGAACTAGATTCTTCTCAGCCATCCTTTAAGTGTCCACTAATTCTCTTTAAACTGAACGCAAGTTTATAATACAGGCCTGCAGTATATTTGTCTAATTTTCTGTGAGACTCCCTAGTCTAAGTGCAGTTATAGACACTGCATTCTGCAGACTGGAAGAAAACAGATTTGTAAACCAGATTTGAAGTGGGGGGCCTCTGATACTCAGCTCAGGAAGATATTATTAATCATTTTGAAAAAATAGCTTAAAAAGTCTAAACTAGGAATTGGCAAGCTACAGCCCACCAACCAAATCCAGCCCTTGCCAAATTCTGTAAGTAAAATTTAACTGGTACAAAGTAATCCTCATTTCTTTATGCATTTTCTGGAATTTTACAGAAAAGCTTGCTGACACCTGGAACAAACTTTGGCACACGCAAAACAGATATCTGTATGTTTCAATTTTATTTATTCCCATGGTTCGTTGTGTTTAGAATCTCTTTTTTTGCTGAAATGAGTGACATGCATTTTGAAAATGAAGGCACAGAGGAATTTTTAGGTTTAAAATAACAAATACTTTTGACACACATTCCAAATGACACCATCCTCAAAATCTTGTCAAACAGCATCTTACGAACTGAAATGCTATTGGGCTTTTATGCAACAGCACCATAAGATTCGGAGGCTGCAATGTTAAGCAACATTTGCAAACGGAATTTATATGTTGATATTTCCACATCAAACCTTCAAATGACTATGCAATTTCCACACATTACAGAATCTGCTCCTTTCCTTATTAAATATATAACTGCTGCTTCTTTCTCTGACCTTTTACCACAGCCCTTCCATCTCTGCCAGGNTAAGATTCGGAGGCTGCAATGTTAAGCAACATTTGCAAACGGAATTTATATGTTGATATTTCCACATCAAACCTTCAAATGACTATGCAATTTCCACACATTACAGAATCTGCTCCTTTCCTTATTAAATATATAACTGCTGCTTCTTTCTCTGACCTTTTACCACAGCCCTTCCATCTCTGCCAGGATGGTTTATTACACGTTGTCAACTCTGTGTGTCATTCCTGCATCAATCACAGGAGAAGAGGAAGATCCTAGAGATTCCACCCCTCTGGCTTCAGTCAGCACCTCACTCAATCCATCCAGGGAAGACAGCTACACATCGTATTTCTAAAAATACATTTTGGGTGGTGACAAATTTCACTAACAACCTCTAGAATCTTTTATTATTGTTTAATTCTATTTTCTTTAACTCAGCAGAGATGAGGAACAGAATAATTCCTTGAACTCACTTAAGAATGTTTGTATTGTCATATTTCTAAAATTGCGGGTTTTGATTATTCCACCAATTCCTCCACTTCCTTGGTGGCTTAGTAGTAAAGAATCTGCTTGCAACGCAGGAGACCTGGGTTCACTCCCTTGGTCAGGAAGACCCCCAGGAAAAGGAAATGGCAACTCACTCCAGTATTCTTGCCTGGAGAAGCCCATGGACAGAGGAGCTTGGCAGGCTACAGTGTATGGAATTATAAGAGTCAGACAAGACTTAGTGACTAAACCACACCTCCACTCAGAAAGGATGGTTCATTTTCGTTCTTCTCGTTCCTAAGATGCCAAGAGATCCTCAGTGTCCCTCTCTAGAGACCTCTACAATATAGCTGTTTTGCATTTTAAAAATATGTTGCTTCAATTTAGAGCATAAACACTGACATTTACTCATTGCTTATTTTGCTATAGATACTGAAAAGTTTATTTCAGTCCTTCCAGTGACTATAGGATCATTTCTATCATTACCCCATTTTGAACCGAAGACGCCAAGGTTTAGAGAGAGAATGTCATTAGTTCAATTGTTGTTGTTTTCAATATCACACTGCTAGTAAGTGTGGCACAAGATTGGGATGGAATCCTGGATTTGTCTGATTCCAGACGGGGCTTTTGTCCACTAAGTTCTGCAACCTGGAGGACAGGGTTTGTGATTGTAAGTCCTCTTGCTTTTCCAGGGTCCAGCACAAACTCAGATACTGAAGAGAATCTCATTCAAATGTATGCTGAATGAAAGGAGAGCTAAACCAACTCTAAACAAAGTGTGAAATGTTTACATAAAAATCTTCGCTGCATCTCTAGCAGCTGTCATGCCTTGGTTTAGCTGTGACCGAGGAAGCCTGGCTACTTCACAATTTGTTTGAATGTCAGGAAGTGGCTCAGACAGTAAAGAATCTGCCTGCAATGCAGGAGGCCTAGGTTTGATCCCTGGGTTGGGAAGATCCCCTGGAGAAGGGAATGGCAACCCACTCCACTATTCTTGCCTGGNAATTTGTTTGAATGTCAGGAAGTGGCTCAGACAGTAAAGAATCTGCCTGCAATGCAGGAGGCCTAGGTTTGATCCCTGGGTTGGGAAGATCCCCTGGAGAAGGGAATGGCAACCCACTCCACTATTCTTGCCTGGAGAACTCCATGGACAGAGGAGCCTGGAGGGCTACAGTCCATGGGGTCCCGAAGAGTCAGACACAGCTGAGCAACTAACACTTTCTTCACTTTCTTCAGATCTGAACCAGACATTCAGAAAAAACAAAAAATTAGAGAGTAAATACTCACACTTATAAATTAAACAATACAAGGGAACAAATAAAGACAAGTTACTTGAGAGGACAAATCAGAAAATAAAACTTGCCATCTCTGAACTAGTTTAATTTTCAAACATTTCATTATTAAGGCCTTTTCATAACCATTCTGCTGGGTCATTAATTAATTGATAAAGGGTGGCAGAGGATGAAATGGTTAGATAACATCACGGACTCAATGGACATGAGTTTGAGCAAACTCTGGGAGATGCTGAAGGACAGGGAAGTCTGGTGTGCTGCAGTCCATGGGGTCACAAAGAGTTGGACACGACTTAACAACTGAACAACAATAACCCATGTTTAAACCTGTTTCTCTCATTCCTTCCTATTGGAGTTGCTCTTTTGCAGAAACAAAAGAATTCAAGATGCAAGTAGTTCTGTTGGGAAAGCCCCTTCTTACAAAGTGTAGGAAGAATCTAGGCTAATTCTCCTTTGAATGGAGATTTTAAAGTGTCAGTTTTATTTCCAGTACCATGACTCATGAATGGATATGAGAGTTGGACTGTGAAGAAAGCTGAGTGCTGAAGAATTGATGCTTTTGAACTGTNATCACACAGAGTCAGACATGACTGAAGCGACTTAGCAGCAACTCTATTATATTTATGGATCCTTAAACTTCTTCAGCAACTTCTACTTTCCTTCCATTGTATGCTTTCAAGTTTACTGATATTATACTAGAACATCTTTTTCAATTGTGCCTTCTTAAAGGTCTTTATTTAAACATGCAATATAACATCTGACTTATGATATGTTGTCAATTTTCAAATGCAATAAAATACACATAAAATGAGGTTTCCCCTGGAAAATATCTTTGAAACATAACAAAACAAAAGATTATTTGAAGTAAATGCTCCTTTCTGGGGTGTATGAAAGCAAGCTGAGTTATTAAAAAGCTAGAGGAGCTCAGGTTACACTCTTAACTTCTGAAGAAAACATCATGAAGGAAAAAAGTAGATGTTCCTATATGTTCCCTGGCATCACTGCCATAAACTTTAACATTGTTTGAAATGTCCTGAATTCAAACTGTCAGAGGTTGAATACTGGGTTGGTTGGCCCAGGGTCCAATCACCAGGATAGTTTTTTTCCTCTCTGTTCTTATACAATGAAGAAAGACTTTAATAAACGAACCCAAAATGAGATCGTATTTGCTAGAACTCTCTCCTGCTTTAATGACTACAATGACTTTTTCGAAAGAACATAGCTGCTACAAATCACAGCTGGCCAATTTCCAGTTGGGAAATTCAATTTTTGTCTAGCTATGTACTCTGTGAAATGCCCCTGGATAAAGAACTAAATGATGGGTATAAATCTGTGTTGCCTTGATAATCATAACAGTTGGAGGCAAACTTCCTCTACCACCTTTGTCTAATGTACTCTTAGACCCTAACCAATGGAAAAAATGGGAGTTTGGTAGTTTTTGATATTTATATCATGTGGGATCAACCACGCAAGCAGCCTGGATTAAAATGAAGGTTTCTGTATTTGATGTTGCTGTTGTTTAGTTGCTAAGTTGTGTCTGACTCTTTTGCACCCTATGGACTGTATGTAGCCTATCAGGATCTTCTGTCCATGGGATTCTCCCGGCAAGAATACTGGAATGGGTTGCCATTTCCTTCTCCAGGAGGTCTTCCCAAACCAGGGAATGAACTCGCCTCTGCTGCATTACAGGTGGATTCTTTACCACTGAAACATCAGGGAAGGCCTTCTGCAATCCTGTGGCATTATAAATTCTCATTTGCATCCCACAGTCAAGAATCTTGGTTAAATTGAGCACACAGGTGCAGTAACACATGGAGACCCTGTCATATATGAAGAAGAACATTGTCTTATTAAGACGTTAAAAAGAGCATTATGGTTAGAATGTTACTTCTTTCAGGGCACATAAATAAAAGTTCTAAGATTACTAGTTAGCTGAAAAGCATTAATGAACTGCTCTGGAATACTATTTGAGGAGCTGTGCATTTTGGAAGATTTAACATAGCTTCAAAGAAATAATATGAAAAGCCCAGAATGAGCTCAGGACAGGTAATAGGGGCAATGTTGACTGAAATAAATTATGCAATAAATAGCCAGCTGTGATAATAGAACCATTAATGAGAAATATTTATCATTAGGCAATTGTTCAAAAGTCACCTATTTTCTAGCAAGTGCATCCCCATTCCATTATTAGTTTCTGATTTCTGGGGAAAATAAATTTTTAGAAGGGTCAAAGTATTTTACTTGAAAAATGAACTATATGTGTGGATGACACAGGCATGACAACGTATAAAATGTGGAAAGGCTGATTTTGCTTAACGGAGCCTCATAAAATTCTCCCAGGGAAACCTATCTTCCCCATGTTACCAAAATGGGGAAAAATCAAGTTAGCAAATCGCATCCTCTCTCCAGCTTCCCCTAAAGCCGTGGAGGATGGCTTCTGTGATTTAAGAGGCCTTTTCCCTCCTAGCTGCCAAGGACTGGGTTTTGCAATATTACCTTGAGGATTTAGCATCTCACCATGGCTGTTTCTGACTCTCGAAAAATGAGGAAGATGAATTATTTAACATCCAGGAAGCACCAGCTGTGCTTGCTCCTAAATGCTGAGCTTCTTCCACCAATGGAATTTACAATTGAAATAGGTTTCTAATCTAAAATGGACTACAATTTTGACAAGTGAAACAAGCCTGAAGAGCTTCTCCTCCTCCGAGAAGAGATATTGGCAAGCATGTCTTCGTGGATTTCACTAGGCATCCTGGACATTCTCCGGAAATAAAAGCCTGATGCCCCTCCAAGTGGGCTGAGTATCCCTGACATGCAAGGCACATGCTCCCAGGCCACTGAAGAAGAGGATTTACAACATGCAGTATAAGGGCTTCAGGTTAGATAAAGACTATTTTTCTGATGGTCTGTGTTACAGAAGGTGGGAAGAATTCTAAGAGGACTCTTTCCTTCCATGTTCAAATAATTAAGAGTACTGGTTCTCAGTGGGGAGCAATTTTGCACCCTTTGGGTGCTTACTTTCTGGAGACACTGTTTTTGTCTGTCACAACTTGGGAGAGAAAGCCAATACTACCAGAGTCTACAGAATAAAAGGCAGGGATGTCCCTAAATACCATATGATTCATAGAAAGTGAAAAAAGGGTTAGCGCTCTATCGTGTTCAACTCTTTGCAACCCCATGGCCTGAAGACCACCAGGCTCTATCCATGGGATTTCTCAGGCTAGAATACTGGAGTGGGTTGCCATTTCCTTCTCCAGGGGATCTTCCCAACCCATGGGTCAAACCCAAGTCTCCTGCATTGCAGGCAGATTTTTTTTTTTTTTTTTAAACATCTGGGTCACCAGAGAAGCCTATGATGTACAGAACTGCCACACAACTAAGAATTATCCCACTCAATGTCAAGAGTACCTAGAAATCTTACACAGTTTTTCAGTTCTCATAAATTTGGCATACTCAGGGAGTCCTATAATTCACTGTTTCAAAAGGGTTTTCTATAAGTCTAATTAGCTTACCAGGGCCAGTTCAAGGAAAGAAAATAATTCTCATTTGTTTAATGCAAAAAAAAAAAAAATGCTGACTTACCACCCAATGGGCACACTCTACAGACTTGCTCTTCTTTTGTCTCAAGAGCTATCCCTATACTTCTTCAGCTGACTCTAACTTTTGCTTTTGGAACTAGCTCAAATCCTACTTCATCCTTAAAGTTTAGGAAAAGATAAACTCTTAACTCCTTTCTATAGCAAGCAGTGTCTGCGTTCTCACTGGGCACTTACTGTCTTATTCACTCAATGTACACGTGTGACATGTTAATGAAGTTGTAAATTCCCTGCTAGTAGGGACCCAAAGACTGCTTCAGAAACACACAGTCAACTCTGACTTTGCACATAGTAAGAACTCTATCAATGTTTATTATCATGTCTTCAAATATTATGGGTGCTCTCAGCATAGTGGTTACTAAATAAAATGTAGAAGAACATTAGCCGCCAGTTTCTTCCAGTCTAAATTTGGGGCAGAAAGAGGTCATTTTAAAATTACATCAAATATGTTTCTATTTACAATGGGTTCCTATTCCACAAAACTGGGATGTGGGCTTTGACTTCTGGTCTTTTAAAAAACTGGGAATCAGCATGACTTATTAGAAAAAGAAGAATTATTTAGGGTCAATTTAAGTTGTTAATAGAAAAAGGAATAGTGAATCGCCATAATAAAGAGAGAGAGTTTTATAATAGAAAAGTGTCATGATATTAGGTTTATTAGGACTTTAGAGAGCTATTCCAAGAAAGTGGCAGAAATTCGATCAATTAAGTGAGGTGCACATAAATTGAACTTAATAAAACTGCCTAAATTGCTTCGGAAAAGAAATGCTATGGGGAATATACTTTTATTAGTTTTGGGTGAGGATGAATTTGATGATACTGTGAGTCCTTTTCCACTTTTAATCTTGACTTTCCCATGAAAACTGTCAGGAATAACTTTAGAAATATTATGTGCAACCAAGCTAGAGATTGAGAGACCCATATGATCAGCGGTCAACCGTGTGGTCAGCAGTTATAGGAGTAAGAGTGGTTGGCACTGCAGTAAGGATACAGGCTCCCTGTCATCTGAATGACTTCTGACAAGTTACTTAACCATCTGTGCCTCAGTTTCCTCCTTGTGAAGAGATAAAAGATAATATAAGGTAGCACCTCACTCTGCTGCTGGCGAGAACCAAATGAATTCCTGCCTGTTATCTGGAAGGGTAGCAGCTCCATGTAAGAGTCCTGGCTCTTTCACACTATATGGTGGAACTGTTCCCATGGACCTTCATCACAAATGCCACGGTCTATCCTTCCCTCCAAAAAATTCAAAGAAAGAGAGTTGCCAACTTTCAGTTGTACCATGTGTGAATTCAACAAACAGCAACAAAATCTCAGAGAACTAGTAATTACTAAGGTAAGTAGAGCAAAATAAGTGTGGCTTTAGGACAGTCAGACAATTACGTCTCGATTTTCTATCCATAAAGACTGAATTCACTGGGTGATTGTTTAACGCCCCACTTCACTTTGTTAGCACAAAAAATCTTATGAAAAAAAGAAGGCACATTTTCATTTTATGTTTCTTAACACAGAGACTTAAAGTCCTAGAATTTGCATATAAACATTAACTCTCCGAAGCATAAATCTAACATCCTTTCGATCAGCAAAGATGTGAGATACGTTTTGTTGATTTTATTTACCTATCCTGTTCCAGAGAGATTTAACTCATTTGTTTAGTGGAAACAAAATTGCTGATTTACCATCCAAGCAGGCATTAAGTCAGAGATGTTTATTAAATCAGACATTATCCCTCCCTCCTCAAAGTAAGAATTAACCTATTCTTTGTCCTTATTAAAAATGCTCAGCGTTTTAGCAGTGGTTTTACGATTTTGTTAAGGTAACTGTGGGATTATTTAGCCAGCAAAATGATGCATCTATGTAAGTACAAGACATCTTTAATAAATCATGAAAGAACCCTCTTGTACTTGCATAGATCCTTTATTTTTGCTGGTTAAATAATCACACAATTACCTTACCAGTTACTATCACTTGGGAAGAAAGATCTAAGGGGAGGAGGATTTGGGGGGATCATGGAAAGTTCCAGTATCCCACAATCTTCTGGCCAGATCTTGCGGAAGATGAATAGCCCTCATGTTTTTCATTTTGATATTTCTTGGTCCATACCCATAAAATTTTTTTGCTTTGTATTCATTTTTTAAGTCTACAGCATTATTGGGATTTTATGCTGACTTCATAACCTTCAGAGTAACCGATCATGGCAAAATATTTCCCTGCTGACAGAAAGCAGCTCTCCCCTGACCTTAGTTTTAATGAGTACATTTCAAAAAATAAAACATTTATTACCAATTGAAATAAGCATTCCTGAAAGACCTCTCCCACCAGTAAAGAGTATTTGTTTTTATTATAGAGCCCTGGAGGATTCTGAATCTAATGCAACGCCAGTTCTGGACTTTTCTGTGCTCTGAATCATTTTGAACTAACCTTTAAGTTCAAGTTACCATGCTCTTCTGCTACTTTCCCATTTACTTGCCCTCCTTTCTCACTAGACTGTAGGTTTCTAGAAAAAGAGGGTCTGTAACTTTTCTCTATAACTCCAACACCTAGCCCAGAGTGTGAAACAATATAAGCATAGCATAAATTTCTGTTGAGAAAAGCTATTCACTGTGGTAAGACAAATACGGAGAGAATGTTTGGATCAGGAAAGATAATTTGTATATCTTTAGAATACAACATAGGTGTTCAAAACTCAGGAGACATCAATTTCCCAAAACTTAAAAGTTTGCTAAAAACAAAAAGGTTGTGTAGTAGCAAATGAGGTCTATGCATAAGAGAGTATTCAGTTAAACAGAAGCCCAAGAGAAAGTAATGGTCATTTCCAAGGTCATAGGATGATTAAAAAAATGATAGCAAAGACCAGTTTTCTTTTTTACTGAAGGAAGAACAAATAGAAATACCTGTTTTAAATAGATATGAGGAGTAATTTTCTTCTGAAGAGATAGTGAGTAGTTTATTGAAGCAATTATATATAACAGGGCTTTCTGAAACATGTAGGTTAGATAACCTTCCCAGATATCTTTCAATGAAGCCTTGTAAAAATATGTGCACACAAAACAAGGATTAGGTCAAACTCCCTTAAAGCATGTCACAGTAACTATTTATGAAAAAGTAAGAAAAATTAAAAAAATACTTTCTTTTAGAACAGTAAATAAGAGAAAGGTCAATTCCTTATTTTATTATATATGGTTCTGCAAAATTTAAGTATGGATTCAACTCTGTAAAATACTTTTACTCTTTGCTAAAGATAAAATATTTAATATGAAAGTGATGGTGGGACACCAAATGTTTGGCTTTCCTTTTGCAATGCATAATTTCCAGTCACTGGTGGCCAGTGGTGCATACCCACATCATTCATATTGATTTGGAAAACATCCTTTCACCTCACTGTATCAAGTGATTTATAATTGCCATTTAAAAATAATAAGAGAGGGAGTATAAGATTTGTGAACCCACTGGGATGCCAATGGAAAGCTTTCTACTGACCCAGGAAGGGCACTTAGATTTTTACGGCTCCTCTGTAGTTTGAACTACTTTAAATATTCATTGCACTTTAATGAACATACTTTTTCTGTAATTAGACATCGTGTTAATATTGTTTTATATGAATGGATTTGCCACTCTGATCTGGGGACACCAAGATCCATTTGTGAAGGAGTTAGAAGTCTCAAGCTTGCTAAAACTAGAGATAGTTAGCCTTCCCAGAACTCATTCATCTAGAAAAGGATAATAGTATTTTCACAGATAAAAGATGGAAGGTGTGCGATTTGGTTGAAGATTAAGTAAATTTTGACTAAGTTAAGACTGGGAGTATTTTGAAATTCTTTAATATGATACTCTCAAAGCTTGAGCGTGCTCAGTCACTTCAGTTGTGTCTATTTGCCACCCCATGGACTGGAACCTGCTGGGTCCCTCATTCCATGGGATTCTCCAAGCAAGAGTACTGGAGATAGATGCCGTGCCCTCCTCTAGAGGATCTTCCTGACCCAGGGATCAAACCTGCGTCTCTGATTTCCTACATTTAGCTTCTTTACTACTAGCGCCACCTGGGAAGCTCTTTAAAGCTTAATATGGGACAATTAAAAAGCCAGATAGTTAATTCACTTGATCCTTCATTTATGCAATACATATTTCTTTATTTCCTGCTGCTGCTGCTAAGTCGCTTCAGTCATGTCTGACTCTGTGCAACCCCACAGACGGCAGCCCACCAGGCTTCCCCCGTCCCTGGGATTCTCCAGGCCAGTACACTGGAGTGGGGTGCCATTTTCTTCCCCAATGCCATGAAAGCGAAAAGTCAAAGTGAAGTCGCTCAGTCGTGTCTGACTCTTAGCGACCCCATGGACTGCAGCATACCAGGCTCCTCCATCCATGGGATTTTCCAGGCAAGAGTGCTGAAGTGGGTGCCATTGCCTTCCTACTACATGCTTATTACAAGAATAGGCTAACAGTGAATAGTATTAATGAACTGGTTACAAAGTAGCAAACACTATCTCAGGACATGAAGGGATTTAGGTCATCCTAATGGGCTACATACAGTCCATAGGGACCCAGAGTCGGACATGACTGAACGACTAACATACACACACAATGGAAATCAAGGAGCTAATAACAGCTTAGTAAGAATTGAAAGCCTATACTTGAAATAGACTTCTTTGAGCTATCAAGATTCATTTCCTTTGGTTCTATCACCATAATAATAAATATTTACAGGTTTTCTTATTAATCTCCTGGAAGAAGTATATTAAGAAAGGATGCCTTCTAAAGTGTCAAGGGATACCAATGGTTGGCAATCCTGGACATCTTTGGAGCAGAGCAAAATGATTAAGACATCATATTTCTGACCAATCAATACCGGATTAGGGAATTACAAGAGAGAATGAAGTTGTTTACTTTAGCTACAGAGCTCTTGTGGAGGCAGCTTACGTGCCAAGGAAATGGTACTGCGATTGATTGTGTCAAGGCAAATGCTCTCTTTTTTGAGACCCCAGATTAAGACTTGAAGTGGAAGGTCAAAGGAAGTGGTATCATTCCCTTATCTTTTCATCCTATGAATCTGTAAAGGAGGTGAATAGGACAGGAGGACAGGGGGATCTTTTTCTGGTCTAAGGTCTCTCAGTGTTTCTCAACCTGGTTATTCATTAGACTCATACAAAGAGCTTAAGAAAACACCAATTCTCAGGTCCCTTCTCCAGAGATTCTGATTCAGTTGGTCTGAGGAAGGGACCCAGACATCATTTAATAGGTAAGTTCCTGAAGTGTTCCTTTTGAGAATCATTGAGCTATACCAAATGAAAAGCACTGAAAATTACTTTGTAAGAGGACAAGCCACATGGTACTCTTATAAGCTTACTCTTGGATGTGGTCCTTAACAAAGCAATTTACAGCATTTTGTAGTTGGTCTATAAATAAATCAGGTCCTTCTAATTTCTATCCAAGGTTTTTCTTGGGACACCTGCTCCCCTGGAACTTGTTGACCTAAATTTGTATCGTGCTTGCATAAGTGCATATACTTATGAAAGCGACATTTTAAATCACATAAGAAAATGCTCTTTTTCTCCAGCTTCTGTTGACAAGCCAGAATAGTTTGCTTTCTTCCTTTTGTCTGTTAAGGAATGTGGAAATCAGCTTCAAAAACAGTCCTACTCTACTCTCAAGATAACAGTAAATGAACAATTAAGTAAATTATGCTACAATCACTTGCCAGGCTTTTGAGCTACAAAAAATAATAATTATGTAAATTTTTATGGAAAAATTTAACAGTCTCAAGAAAGACATATACTGTATATAGCATCTATGTACTTCACAGTCAAAGACTGGAAATCAGTTGTTTATAAAATTGGTCAATAGGATTGTGAGCGAGTTTTCACTTTGTGTTTTTATGATGATGATTTAGATTAAAAAGTTACAATTTATTAAGAAACCACGAAGTGTCTGAAAATTTCAAAATATGGAGAATAGATACTAAAAATACTTTTAGTGTCATGTAAAAATATTAATAATACTTTTTTACATAGAAAAACTGGGACAAAAACATTAAATAACACATCTAAGGTCATACAGTAATAAATGATAGAATTAGATTCACACATAGATCTATTTCCTTTTTACTACCCTCTTCATCATTATTTAATAATTTCAAAAGAGGGGTTCAATCAATTTGAGCCTCCTCCATCTCAATCCATTAAAAACTGTGATCCACCTCAAAAAAAAAAAAAATGCTGTTTTAAGCTAAATGGGCCACACTGTCAATGTTTATAACTTTAACATCACAATAACTTAAGGATGCAGAGCTGAGGGCAAGAAGGGAAGTAAAGATCTTAAAATCTTATGTCAATTTATTTACCAACTACCAAAATATTTTTTCTGTCAGGAAGATGAATAGGATAACATCAGTTTATAAACAACATTTTGAGATAAATTAACTCAAAATGTAAGTGAACATTGTTTAGCAAGAAAGATGCTGATGTGATTAGTTGATAAAAGATGTCTAAAGTTTCATAGCCTAGAAAGGATCTAAGTCCTTAAAAATAATCCCCAAGGGAACAGTGGTTGAAAAGAATGTAATGATAATAAAGTCGAGCAGCTAGTACCAGTTTTGTGTGCTATTCCCTTAGAGAGGTATGCTTGATCTACAAAAATGGGTCATTAAACTAATGCAATGGCACCCCACTCCAGTACTCTTGCCTGGAAAATCCCAATGGATGGAGGAGCCTGGTGGGCTGCAGTCCACGGGGTCGCTAAGAGTTGGACACGACTGAGCGACTTCACTTTGACTTTTCACTTTCATGCATTGGAGAAGGAAATGGCAACCCACTCCAGTGTTCTTGCCTGGAGAATCACAGGGACGGGGGAGCCTGGTGGGCTGCCATCTGTGGGGTCGCACAGAGTCAGACACGACTGAAGTGACTTAGCAGCAAACTAGTACAGCCACTGAGCTCCTCAGGCCCCCCAGGGAGCTTGGCAGGGCGTCAGTTTCCAGGAGCACTTACTGGTGCCCATTGACCCTAACCTCACGCTCCATTGTTCAGGCTATGCTTTGCCCATCCTGGAGTCTGCTCTAGAGAAATCATCCCCTAACCTGCATTGTGCAAGAACACCCGGATCTTGGGAAGGGAGAAGTGACACGCTAGACTTTCCCCCCGTTTCTTTTACAATATTGCTTCTGTTTCATGTTTTGTCCTTTTGGCCAGGAGGCATATGGGATCTTAGTTCCCCTATCAGGGTGTCCAACCAGCACCCTCTGCATCACCAGGGAAGTCCTTCCCATTTCTTTCTAAGCAAGAAATGTGAAATGAGAAAAAAAAAAAGAATGTAGGTACATATATAAATATGTAATGGAGAAGGAAATGGAAATCCACTCCAGTACTCTTGCCTGGAAAATCCCATGGATGGATGAGCCTGGTGGGCTACAGTCCATGGGGTCGCAAAGAGTCGGACACGACTGAGCGACTTCACTTTCACTATACATATGTAATTATATAAGTTTACAAAAAAAAATTGATTAAAATATACAACAGGATGGTGATTTCTCACTTTACAAATAAAAGGTGACTTGCAGATTTAAATTACAAACAGAAAGTTTATCAGTGCAGGGATAGGGGACTCATTACCTAGTTTTAAATTATTTTTTAAGGTAATTTTAGCAGTTTTGTTCAAATGATCCTTTTTTAAAGGCTGTTATTTTTCTGAGTGGAACAAATGTCACAAGAGAGGATAACAACAGCCCAATTAAAACATATCTGGTTATTAAAACAAGCTTGATAATCTTAAAGAAAAAAAAAGAAGGGTTCTAAATAGCCCATGTGCTTAGTGCTGGTGCACAGACGTTTAAGAGCATGCTTCATCTTTGATTTTGATGCCACATTTCATACACAGAAAGGGTAACCGATCCTGTCCAGGGGTTTAGCTTTGGCTTGCTAATATTCTAACTGAACAAATTTTTACTAACCTGCTGCATCATCTATTTTCTTTCTCCCTCCCTTCCTTCCTTTCTGACATAGGACTTCTGTTCTTCATTTTTTTAACCAATTCCCTTAGTTTTAAGAAATCAATTTCATTCTTTACCATCACATGAATAGAAACGATAAAATCTCTTACTTTACATTTTATGACCTTCAGTATTTCTGCTTAGAAAGTGTGAAAGTGCTAGTCTCCCAGTCACGTCTGACTCTTGGCGACCCTATGGACTGTGGTCTGCCAGGCTCCTCTGTCCATGGGATTCTCCAGGCAAGAAAACTGGAGTGGGTAGCCATTCCCTTCTCCAGGGGATCTTCCTGATCCAGGAATCGAACCTGGGTGTCAAGCATCGCAGGCAGATTCTTTACCATCTGAGCCACTAAGAAAGTTGAATTTCTGCTTAAGATACTCTCAGTCCTACATTTAGCATGCATAGCTAAATAAATATCCCTCTCTCCAATCGAATGATTCTCAAAATTGAGTAATTGAGGGACCCTTTTAAAAAAAGAACCAAACAAAAGTCTTCTGAAATCATACTGTTGACTGAAATTATTTTATGTATCATAAATTGATGTTTTCAATATAGATATGGTTTTGGCAAATGTGGGCAGTTTTTTTTTCTTTTTTACATTTTTAAAAATTGAGATAGAAGTGACATATCACACTATATTAGTTTTAGGTATACCATATAATGATTTGATATATTTGCATATTGCATTAATTAACATCCTGCTTTTAGTAACCTTCAAATATACAATACAGCATTGTTAACTATCATCTCTGTGCTGCGCACTGTACCCCCAAGACTTATTTATCTTATAACTTAGTTTCTTTAATTATAATTCCACTTATGTATAAATATTTTCAGCTTCTCAGAGATAAAATATAAAACAAAAGACATCTTCTAAATGGAATATTCATTTAGTGCAGTTTTGAATAGGTTTCTTTCATTTATCCATTCAATTTTCATTTCACTAGCAAATGAAGACTTGGAACTATTAAAACGACCAGTGTAAGTTATGTTTCCTCAGGACAGAATACACATATGAAGTCATATCAAAAGGAACTTAAATTTCATCTGCTTGCATCCCTACTTGAATAAGACAGAAACTCTGGCCCCTGAAAACTTTTACCCTTTCTGGGAGTCCTGAGAATATCTTTGTGCTCTGCTGTGCTAAGTCGCTTCAGTTGTGTCCGATTCTGTGCCATCCCATGGACTGTAGCCAGTCAGGTTTCTCTGTCCATAGGATTCTCCAGGCAAGAATACTGGAGAAGGTTGCAATGCCCTTCTCCACAGGATCTTCCCAACTCGGGGATCGAGCCTTCATTTCTTACACCTCTTGCATGGGCAGGCAGACTCTTTACCACTAGCACCACCTGGGAAGCCCCTAATATCTTTATTATTTCCCAAATTGGCTTTCACACTCTGCTTTTTGGCCCCCTGGCTGATGGTGTCTCCTGTGCATTAGAACCGGGGCTAGTCCCCTGGCATTTTTAAGTCTGTGCGTGGGTCTTCAGATGTGATTCTGTGAGTTCCCACTGTGCTACGCTGCCAGATAGAATACAGGATGCCTAGTTAAATCTGAATTTCAGATAAGTGAAGAATGCAATATTTAGAACATACTTATACTAAAAACGTAAATTTTTGTTTACCCCCAATTCAAATTTAACTAGATGTCCTATATTTTTATTTGCTAAATCTGGTAACCCTACCAGGTGTTCAAGCGGCCTTCCTGCAGGCTCTCCTGAGCTGAAGTCACACATGTACTGTGTACAGGTGGAGAAAGACTCTCCCTATTCTTGTGGCCCCTTGTTTGCTAAGCCCCAATCAATCTTGCTGTGGCTCATGTATTTCAGCACTACTCAGAGAGGCAATTCTCAATGACTTTACCAGTAGCTACCTCTCTTTAAGGTTTAGGCACAGCTATAGAAGGGGAAGGGGATGACAGAGGATGAGATGGTTGGATGGCATCACCAACTCGATGGACATGAGTTTGACCAAGATTCAATGGACAGGGAGGCCTGGCGTGCTGCAGTCTTTGGGGTCGTAAAGAGTCAGACATGAATGAGCAACTGAACTGAACTGATAGAAGGGGAGGCTGGCTGGGATGGGCTTTTTTTCCTGTTTCCTTGCAACTTCCCCACATACCAGCTGGCTCCATGTAGGCAAATCAGTGTATGTAGTGAAAGCTACCAGCCTACTAGCTCATCAGGCACATATAGTTTAACAAAGACTTCTTGAAATGCTATAATACAAGCTAGAGTGTGATTAAGGAAATTGCCATCAAAGTACCTCTTAAAGTGTATAAAAGTGGTTTCTACCTTTGGAGCCACTCTGGAGAAGTTTCATGGAAAAAGCAACTTTTAAGAGCTGTGAATTCGACGGTGTGAAAGAAATTCCAAGCAAAAGGAACATTATGAATGAAGATAAGAAAACAGGAAAATTCAGGGTGGGTTTGCTTTGGTTTGGTTGCTGCATAAGATGTACTGCCACCTGAAACTTCAAGTAAAGTTGGAGGCCTGGCTAAGCAGAGTTCTCAATGGCTACGGTCAGGAGTTTGCCATTTCTTCTCTAGGCAATGAGAAATTCTTGCAGGATTTGGTCAGAGGAAAATATTATCAAGAGATGTATGACCCTATTACACAGGTTAGGTTCCAGGTGAGAGAAATCATGTGATAGAGATTAGATTACTACCTAGATAAAACAGGTACAAGGTAATGAAAACCCAAGGGAGAGACAGTGAGAAAGAAAAAGAAAATAAATTTGGAAAGGAGAACTTAGTCTTCAACCTTGTTAATCCATTATAATCAACAGAGGACATTTTAAAAATTACAGTGTCCATGCCAGCTCTTTACTAAGAATCTCTGGAGATGATATCCACACATCAACCCTCTTAAATCTCCCCTCATGATGCCTACACTCAGCCAAGACTGAACATCTCTTCTGCAGAAGAGAAGTTCTCATATTTCAGCAGGAATCAGAAATACCTAGAGGGCTTGTGGGACCCAGATCCTTTCAGCAGATCTGGTCCAAGAATGTGCATTTCTAACAAGCTTTCAAGCGATCAGGATGCTATTGATCTAAAGGCCATCTTGGCCTAGAATGAATCAGCTCCTACTGTTTATATGTCTCGGCTGGGTGGGAGCCGAGGGAAAGGAAGAGTTAATCATAGTGACTGAGCCCGAGTAAACGACAGAATAGAGATGCCATTCAAAGAGTCAGAGACATGGAAGAGAACTGATGTTTGGCTTGAATGAGAATATTGACAACACACCAGGAAAAAGACCATTCCACTGGAATAACTATGGAAGTAGCAAGGGGAGTCAGCCAGTAAGAAGCAGAGAGACATCAGAGACATAAGAGGAGAACCGAATGTCACAGAAACCCAGTGGGGAGAAAGGGGTCAAGGCTAGCTGTCCTGAAAGTGACAAGAATACACAACTTCTGAGATATTTCCAGACCCAATGGACACTGAAACCAAGGTCTCGCAGTTTCCTTATTTGTTTGTTACTGTCCTTAGCAAAGACATGCCATATTTAGAATGAAGGCAGCTCAAGTTCTTTGGAGCAAAAATCAGAGGAATCTATGCCCGTCATACTCTACTTACTAAGGAAATAGCAATGACTATAATAGGATAGAAACAACTTCAGTTTTGAGGACTGAAACAAAAAGATTTTCATCTAATCAAGAGATCACTACAGAGAATGGACTGGTGCTTGTCAAGGGGGAGGGAAGTGGGAGAAGGTTGGAAAGGGCGTTTGGGATTAGCACATGCAAAATGCTATATACAGAATGGATGAAATAGGTCCTATTGTATAGCATGGGAAACTATATTCAATATCCTGTGATAAAGCATAATAGAAAAAATATGAAACAATATATATATATTATTATGGAGTCACTTTGCTGTACAGTAGTAAATAACACATTGCACTTCAGCTATACTTCAATAAAAGATAAATTTTAAAAAAGAGTTCACAAGAAATATCAGTTAACCAATTCTGAGTAAGGGCAGAATATCAGTGCTCGAAGAGCTAAGCTAACAGCATTTGTTAAGAGTTTGCAAAGAATCAGGTACTGTTCTAAGTGCTTTATACTCTTCCTGCTCAGTGTGGTTCAAGGACCAGAGGCCTCAGCTTGCTAGAAATGTAGAATTTCACTCCATCCCAGACTTATTAAATCAAAATCTGCATTTTTATCAAGATCTCCAGATGACAATCAGAATTTGAGAAACCCTTCTTTAAGTATCATACACTTAGTCAACTGAATGATAAGAAGTCGGGGTTATGATGATAGAACTGAGTTACAGAGAAGTTAAAACATATGAACAAAGTCATAGAGCTAATGGGACAGAGTAAAGATGTAAACTGGACTATCAAGCTTCAGAGATCTTGATCTAAATTGTGTGTCACCACCTCTTAAGAAATTCTCAACACAGCCCTTAGCCGCTTCACCATGACAGCGTTTCACTTCCACCCACAGTGGCTTTCATTCAATGTACCTAAGGTACTGGATGCTTCCACCATCTAACCTCGACATCAGCTCACAGTTCCTTGCTCAAGAAAGTCATTTCTAAGAGCCCACGACTTGGTATCCTCCTCTCACTGTTGGTGTGTGTCCTCAGTCCTTGGTGACCCCATGGACTGTAGTCTGCCAAGCTCCTCTGTCCATGAAATTTTCCCTCTCACAGCACCAGGCAGTTTTCCTCTATGATAATCTGTAATGATACATTTATCTGATTTTTGTCTTTGGTATTAGATTCAAGCTCCTAGAGGGTCATACATCATGTCTCCTTTTGTTCTTCACTCAAGTCTCCAGCACCCAACACAGGGCATAGCATGGAGCAGACACAATCTGTTACATTAGTTGAACGGCTTTATTAAAAAATTTTTTTATTGAAGGATAACTGCCTTACAGAATTTTGGTGTTTTCTGTCAAACCGCAGTAGGAATCAGCCATAGGTATACCTATAGTTGAATAGCTTGGGTGTATCTCACCTACGATAGTATGATCCACAGTGACAATCAGAACTGAACATTCTCTTCCTCCACGTATCAAGAAACCCGGTGAGGTGAGAGAACAGACCTGAATGTTCAAAGGGCAGAGAGAACTTTCAGGCTGAGCGCTCAATGTCCAGGCAAGCCTCCATCAACCCTGAACACCTGGAACTGCTTTAAGACCCTCCTGAAGCTAGAAGAACCCTTTAAACAGGTTTCTGTTTTCCAGAAGCTGAGTCATCCTCTGCCTTGAGCCTCTGAGACAGCAGAGGGAAGTAAGAGTGGCCCAGATGAAGTCTCTTCTTGTAGGGAGGGGAACTCGGAAGGGAAAACATCGGCTGTTCTAACGCAAAGCCTGTAACTAAACAGACTCATTCATTTTAAGTGCTGCTCATCAGGTACCTTTCAGAGGCCCTGAATTTCCCTGAATTACAGAGAATGAGCCTTGATTTCAATGAATGGCTCTGCCATAATACTCCTGTCTGAGAAAGGCATGGATTGCAAAGCCACTTCAAAAATCTACTCCACTCTAATTTTGTGTTTCACTTTCCCCAAATACCCTTGTGCCTATGTATAGTTCCTATACCTTGGGTTCCCATATAATATTAACATGATTAGGCTAACGAGGGCTTAATGCTGCTACTGTTGTAAACTAATCGCAAAGAAGCTTGAGAAAATCGCTGCTGATTTTTTTTCTTAAAGACACGATTAGATTTAATTTCAACGTTTTTGGAAAATATTGACCGACAGTAATAGGCTTTAAGCTCAACCAGGTGACGGGCCCAACAACAGAGGATAAGGGTGAGCCTTTCTGTGTGGACTAGCTGCTTGATAATTCTCTAGGCATTTCTCTAATGTCTCTATCACACATCTACATGAGATGGGTGCGGGCTCAATTACTCAGTTTTCTTAGGGTGTTTTTGGTCTAAGTCGATATACATGACTTCAAAATCAAGCTGTGAATAGAGAACAGTAATGTCAATCTTGCGTCTGAGACTTGAGTTTCCCAAACTCTCAGGAGCCTATGAATCACATGGGGAGCTGGTTGAAAAACAGGTTCTGGTCAGTAGGTCTGTGGTAAGACTTGGGATATTTCCATTCCCAGTGAGTTCCCCCAGGGATGCTGATACCACTGGTCCATACACAACACTTTGAGGAAAAAGGTTTTGGAAACAAAATTAATTCTGTAGCTTACAATGCAGCTTGGCATGCTTATAAGTCAGAATCATTGCCGTAATGTTTCTGGGTGCCAGGGCTGTGATAGCTGTCTCCCTGTCCCCCAGCAGCCTAGCAGAAACAATCCAGAGATAGGAGTCACTTCCACGACTTCTCCGTGCGGAGGGGGCTTGACCTGTCTGGTGAACTATGTCAGGGAAGAAATAGGCCTGCTGTTTAATCTAGAGCTATCTCATGAAAATCCAGAATCTTGGAATTTCCAAATTTCTCCTTTAAAAATGCTGATATTGAGCATGTGAAGAAATGTCTGGATGTATCTGGAATAGGTATGCACATCTGCCAATCGATCAACTCTAAACTGAGATAAAATCAATGTGTTCCAATCATGTCCAATAGACATTTCTCCAGGCAAGAATACTGGAGTGGATAGCCATTCGCTTCCCCAGGGGATCTTCCCAGCTCAGGAATTGAACCCCAGTCTCCTGCATTGCAGGTGGATTCTTTACCATCTGAGCCATCAGGGAAGCTCTATCCTGCTGTGAGGGCGAATGGGTTAAAATGAAAATATTCTCCTAACACAATATATTTTGAAAAGCACAACACCATAGCTTGTTTCAGTTATAATAGCATTAAAGTAGAAAAGATTAAGGAAAAAGCTATTAAATTTAAGTATTGCTTAAAGCAATACTTAAGAGCAGTGAGAGCAAAGGAATGTTTGTTTTTTTCTTTGTTTAGGGGGTAGACATGGCTCTAGGCCCTCCTCCACTTCCGTCTTGCTCTGTGTGTCCTTTTGACTTCTCCCCACCCCAAGCCCTCGGTGGTTCTGAGGGTAAGAAAATTAGAAGGGAGAAAATAATTTCTCTGCTATCTAAAAAATTCTACCTCAATCCTTGAATTCCAAAACTATGGAAAGAAGCATGAATAAGTACTTAAGCATGAATAATTTACTTAATTTAGTTTAAAGCAGGTCTTTGTTGAAGCCAAAGAGTAGAATCTGTGTCCCAATACCAGGCAAGATTTTTGCCCACCTGGTTGCTCAGAAAAGTTTATTGCCTGAACTGATCCTGATACAGTGGCTTGGAAATATATGTACAACTATTTAGTTAGGAAACTATGATTATTGCTTAACAGCATAGTTTAAATCTAACTAATCAAGACATCTACTTCACTCCAGAGAAGAAATATTCTAGAATATATCCTCAGATCCACTGCGATGATATTTATCTATGGCATGGTGGAATGTCACAGAGAAACCCAGAGCTTGAAGCACAGATTGGTGATGAGACTTGTCCAATGTCACATAACTGGTCTTTACAGAACTGGGGTCAGAACTCAGGTCTCCTGAATATTTCTCAATTTAGTCTGCATTGTATTATCCCATGATATCTCATCAATTCTTTTTCCTGATGCCAGTTTTAAACAGCAGGACTCAAGCCTGTCTGGCACATAAGACCCTGGCTAGGAACTCGGTCACCAAACCGGCTTCCCCACTCTCAGTGGATCATTAGTTTGTTCTGAGTTGATGTGAAATAATATGAAAGGTGAAATCACATGTTGGTAAGGAATCTGTTAAATTGTTTGTGGCAAATCCATGTACAATATGGATGGTAGACAGATACTACCTGCTCAGTTGTGTCCGACTATTCGCGATCCCATGGACTGTAGCCTGCCAGGCTCCGTCCATGGACTTGTCCAGGTAAGAATCCTGAGTGTGTTGCCATTTCCTCCTTCAGGGGATCTTCCAGACATGAGGATCAAACCCTGCGTCTTTGGCACTGGCAGGCAGATTCTTAACCACTGCAGCACCTGAGTCAACACCAGAGTTTACCCAGACTGGAAGGAAGTATTACTCCCTTGTGGGTTAGTAAGGGAAGAGAAGCTTCACTACAACTTCATCTGGGCTGGTCTCTCCATTAAGCAAGGGGACTGGTATGAAAGAGCAGTGGTCACAGTGTGGATTGGAGATGGCTTGGGAGTTACAACTCTAGTTCTTCTTAATACAAGGGGTTGCTGTCACAGAGAAAGGTGCAGGATATGCAAGAACCCAATACAGTATTCATGGTTAAAAATATAAACTTTAGTGTCAGACAGACCTGGATTTAAAGCCCAGGTCCAACATGAACTGCCATGGGGACCTCTTAAAATTTACTTCATCTCCTGGTCTTTAGGGTTAGGTTCCCAACTCATAAAATGGGAATAAAAATATTATTCCTGATTCATCAACTTGCAAAAATGACATGCTGTATATGAAATACCACATCAGTTAAGACACAAACTATGCATTAAATAAGGTAGTGTTTTTTTCTATTATTAAGAGAGAGAATTAGGAATGTAAACGTAAAAGCGAAGATCCTGACATAGCTAGTTTTTAAGGTTTTAGAATGAATTAGAGAAAGGAGTCTATGGAATAGCTTTTCTTGGAAATCTTTAAAAGTAATGCTTGGTTTTTACTTTCCATGTTGGCTTTAATTGCGCTTCCATTGAGATTGGAACTAAATAATTAATGGCAACAGCTTCCAAATTAGGAAGATGTACTTGAAATGTGCCCAGAGAAACACTCTTTTAAGAAGCAGGAAAATCTATCTCTGTTCGTCTGCTTAAATGTGGTACCTTGGAAAATATATACTTCACTTAAACATCTGTTCAGAGGTACGTATTAATGGAATTTAATGGGGAGGACAGGCTGCAGGGGATTGCTTCACTTCTTTCTTACCATTTGTCATGGACCACATTTCTGTGCTTCTTCATTACTTGGCCTTTTTCAGTGGCCAAATTAAAGAAACAGGGACATATGGAAGTTGGTACTTTCTTAGAACTAGCCAGATGGAAAAGTGAGGTCATCATGGCCCACCTAAGAAGGAAATATTACCTGTAACCACCTGAGCCCCTTGAATTATAACGACAATATGTTTTGGAGTCCAGAGCAGTCCTTGCTTAAGGATTTTGAGTGCCTGTCTCATTTTAATCAGGAGACTCGTTCCAACACTATGTGTTTAATTATAAAATTCAGCCTGGCTACACTGTATCGATTTATACAATATGTATGCTTAAATAAGTGGGAAAAAATGGCCCCTGAATTAGTAGGGTCAAGAAATTTATAGAAATCTGGAGAGTATAGAGAATATCTTTAAAGTAAAAGCACATCATAGAGGTTTGAAGGTTTGAAGGTTGATAATAGCTTTGTGATGTTACAGTATAAAGGAACATATTAGTCGACAGACTAATCAATGATGTAATTACTGCCTGCATAGAAATGTACAGGTTGGGTTTGGGGGATGTGAATAGTACAGAAGGAATGTAAGACTTGAGCTTTGTGCCTGCTCAGGGATATAATAACATTAAGAATATAATGACAGGCACAATTGTAAAATTTGTATTATACAGGTGTAGGGATTTCCAATCCTGGCACCTTTCCTACATAGCTTTTGAAAGTGTATATGTTTCTTCTGGAGTATTCTAAGCTGACTACTCCTTTTTTCATATCAGCTTTATCTGAGCCTCTCTTTAGAATGCCATAGCAGCAGCTTTCTGTGTTCCTGCCTGTCTGGATCACCTTGTCAAGATAATCATGTTTATCAGAAGTTCTAAACCTTTTTGTGCTCAGAACTACTTGGGTGTCTTAATAATATTTGGAAGATGTCCTTCCAATTGTCATAACCTAAGAGGTCAGAAAGCTTTCTGTCCTAAGCTTTCTGTCAATCAGTGTTTATACATCTTCAGGCTCTGACCTACTGCTCCTTCTATGTCAGGAGATTGCCAGTTCCTATCCACACCATTCTGCCCCTGCTATTTATTTTGCATTTTCCCTCAGTTATTGATTCTCTGTCCACCAATGGCATTATCCAGCGTTGAAATTTTCCATACTGATCAGAGTTGGGAAGATTGGTGACCCAAATGTAACAGATGAAAGCAACATTAATTAAAGGGCCAAAAACTGTGACTATAAAAATTCTCTCAAATATCATACAACAGAAGTCTTCAAAGTTTACCATGGGTCAGCATCCTAGGAACATTCTTTGAGCATCACTGTCACATATGAATTAAAATCATTTCCATATCACATACAAACAAAACAAAGGACCATCTCACTTAGCTCTGTGTGAGGAAGTTCTTCACCTGAAAGTCCCTGGAGACTCCGATAGGATTCCAGGTATCCCTGGAATTCCACCAGTTGTACTTTATATTACATTAGCATGTGTGATATTCCATCTGGATGCTTCAGAGAACCCACTGCTCTCAGAAAGTGAAAGTGTTAGTTGCTCAGTCATGTCCAACTCTTTGGGACCCCATGGTATATACAAGGAATTCTCCATGCAATAATACTGGAGTTAGTTGTCATTCTCTTTTCCAGGGGATTTTCCCAACCTGGGGATTGAACCCTACTCTCCTGCATTGCAGGCAGATTCTTTACCATCTGAGCTACCAGGGAAGCCCACTCCTCTCAGAAGACATTTACCCAAAAATAGCTTAAGGACCCCCTGATTGCATATAGAAAGAGTCAAGCCAATGCACTGGAGGACACATTGATATTATTGATAGAATGTAGCAGAAAAGGGGCTTTATAAATCAGAGAGCCAGTGTATAATTCTCCTGTTCTTATTATGGTTAGCAGAATAATTCCACTAATACTACATGGCCCTTTGTAATCAATTACTCCATTCTTTTATGATTATCCACTGATTCCTATCAAGATGTAGATGAACCAACCAATCAGCCAGAAAGTTTAGATGGAGAACCTCTGAATCCAAAGATTAGAGTCCCTGCTTACAGATAATCAAGAGAAGGTCCTTGACATTGACAATTAAGACCCCTGAGGATAAGAACTTTGCTTTTCTTGCTCCAGCCTTGTTCCATGTGCCTAGAAGAGCATCTAGTAAATCATAGGAGTACAGTCAGTCATTATTAAAGAGGTGAATTAGAGGCCTTAGGAGTTTGTACCATACATATCATAATGATATTGCTGGATAAATAAAATGCCCATGGTGGCTGATTGGACAGAGCCTGTAGACCTGGAAAGTACTGCTGACTAAACTAAATAAGGGGCTCAATTAAGACTGCATATTAATAGACTACAAACGTGCTTCAGTTGGGAAAACAAATTGAAATTTAAATATGTCACAATTTCAAACCTTTCTTTACACCCGATGTTTGACATAGGAAGGAACTCAGTTAAAGACTGTAGGTGAAGAAGATCACCTCTTCACCGCATCCTTCTCTTGAGCAAGCAATAACGTTGATGGCAAAAGGTCTAGGAAATGAAAAGCATGCAACCCGACCACATCTATTCATCACGCTCCCTTCAATAAGTGTGAGGCAGGCAAGCCCTTACCTAATGAATCATCTATCTAGTCTCACTAAACTCCAAGGGACTGCTCTTGTGAACAGGGAGCTGAAACCTTGTCAGCCTCTGGATCCATAAACAAGGGCAATATGTTAAAAGAGGCAGGTTATGGGATTTTCTGAGGAATCCCTAGTTTCCAAGCGCATTAACTTCTCCTTCAATTCAGGAAAAAGAGCCCTTTACCTCAAAAATCCTGAGAAATTTATTTTTCTAAATTGTGTACAGATGCTGATTGTATCAAATAAATTAATAGAGATATTAGCAATTTCCTATATCTGGCCACCCATTCATTGAAACTGGGATCACTTCTATTCCATGATTTTCCTAGAAGCACACACACATCCTCATACACATTAGAAGAAAGAAAATTCCTTCTTCTTGGGAAACACCTGCCTTGGGAATTCTTGACAGTGCGGCCTCTGAGCTGCTCAGGGCTGAGCATACAAATGGTGCAGTGACTCTTTTGGAAGTCACATTTGTCCCTGAAACTTCAGTCACCTGGAGACTGCATGCCTCATTGCCTGCAGCAGCTCAATCCTGACAGTGTGGAATGAGTTTAGAAATCGCATTTGAGCAACAAAATCTGAAATGAGAGTTTAAACAGTACTGTCTATTTAATGCCAGAATTATCATTCATGGCAACTTTTGCTGACTGTGGAATTTTTTTCTTTTTCTATTGGGCTATTACAATAATCTTGCTTTGGTTTGGATTTAGTGTCTGTGTGTGGCGGGGAAGAAATAACAGGACTCAGTTAACTACTACATCAGTTAGCTGCACATCTCCATTTTCACACAGAGAAAATTCCTGCTTCTTTCCCTGTGCAAACACACATACATACACATAATTCCTGGAATCCATTCATACCCACTGCTTTCAGACACACACTCGCAGGGCAGTGAAGCACAAACTCCCTACATGTCAAAATCAAGCAAGGCTGAAGATGTAAAGGGGTGGATATGGCACCAGGTGGGATGTGTAATCAGTAATAAGAAATACATTGAGCCCCAGAATGAAAAGAAATCCCCCAAATTGTTCAGGATTCCCCCTCCCCCTTCCATTCACTGATTTATTAACCCTGAACAAAGATGTAATTGCAGGGTCTCAGAAGCAACTTTTTTTTTTTTTTTTNGAAATACATCGAGCCCCAGAATGAAAAGAAATCCCCCAAATTGTTCAGGATTCCCCCTCCCCCTTCCATTCACTGATTTATTAACCCTGAACAAAGATGTAATTGCAGGGTCTCAGAAGCAACTTTTTTTTTTTTTTTTGGTCCATTTGTTTTTCTCATTTTTGGCATTTGTTTGGCTTTGAATTGCTTAATATCTAGTCATGCCATTTATTGCCTGTTTTCTTCACTCGGTTGCCCATCGTTCCCCACCCCACCCCCTCCAAAATGAAAGAAGCATCAGCTTCTGAGTCTGAAGGATGAGACCTCTGCATTTTCTTTGCTTGTTTAGGGCAAGAAATGAAGTGCTGCCTCTTTAATTGGCAGAAGCATGCAGGAGGAGCATACCTTTAATTTAGTGTTGGGATACCTCACTTGCACCCTGGCTGTTGTCTTATTGGAGACGGCAGCCTGCCTGAGATCCTCTAGCACTGAAATAATATCATCCAGCACGCATTTCTTATCCTGATTTCTCAACACACACAGATGGGAAAAAGTATAATTATAGCCCTTGTAGTTCACCTTCATTTCCAGCACGGCTCGATGGGTCTGCAGGATCCCCTCAGCCTGGAGCAAAATATTGTCCCCTGGTGGGGAGAGGAGGATCACCCTGCCATACCTCCCGGGGGTGTGTAAGTCCGAATAGAGCTGGCTTTTGGACTGGTCCAGGGGGAAAAGGCTGCTGGCCAGGCTGCGCTCGATCTTGGCCAGGCTGTGGCTGGGAGCGACCAGGCGCTCCAGGTCGCCCTCGGGCTGGAAGCGGTTGAGCGCGCTGAGGCCGAAGGTGATGGTCAGGACTGCGGGCACGGTGAGGAAAAAGACGGGGTGCCGGCTCACACACAAGCCCAGCCTGTGGCAGAACCACTGGAGCCCTCTGCGAAGCACCTGCCGCAGCATCCTCCACCGAATCCAGCTCGCGGGCGCTCCCGGCCGTCTTAAAAAGCACATGTGACATGTGTAAGCGCCGGGCTACCCCCCTTCTCTCC
>SJYV01052547.1:386793-406129 GCA_006410875.1 Neotragus pygmaeus | reverse complement strand
AGTAAGGATTTTTGTTGAAGAAGAATACAGAGGTAAAGTGCCGCTTTCATTACAGCTTATGGAGGGTACATTCTCTCAATGTGACTTGTCACTATGGATGTGAACCTTGAATACCCTACCTGAAGTAGTGCTTGTTAGGTTTTTCCGCTTTAAAGTTACTCTTCCATTTGCCTTTCCACACTGTCTTCTTTGGAAGGAAGTCAATGTGTACAACCTACACTTAAGGAGTGGGAGTTATGGTCTCCCTCCCTCCTCCTTGAGATTAGAGTCTCTGTAGGTTATTTGGAATTTTTCTCCATGGAATACTTGTCTATTCTATTCTGTTCATTTAGTCCATATTTTGTATCAATACAGACTGATGGATATTTCTAGAGAGTTCTTTTATATTTGGGGCTATAATTTTGAAATTACTTTGTTACCCAAATTGTTCCAGTTTTGGTTATAGGGAACTTCTTTCACATATCCCATTACTGTGGGATACCTTTTTAAAAAGTATTCCTTGTTTTCTGGCACTACAAGATACCCCAGGCTCATCTTCTATCTTTCCTGCCCCAGTTCTAAAATCATCCATTTTTACAAGGAGCCATGCTTCATTTTATTGTAAAGTGGTAATAGAAACAAAGATCTGGGCACCTTATGTGCTGCTTGTTTTGGGGACGTTATTGCTTCTAAGCCCTCTCAGCTGACAGAGAAAGGAAATACATGGGTCTTTTCTAATTCCTGTATATGTGTATATATAGAGTTCTTTATGTAACTCTCTGTATCTATGTTAAGCTAAATATGAGTTTATACTAATGTCTCCAGCTATAATGTATTGCCAGATGGATAACTGTAGCCTCTTCCCCTTGCTTACCTGTAACTTCCCCCTCCCAACAATGAGACACTGGCTCTGTGGGAAATTTTGAAATCACATTGCTATAATGAAAGCATACTAACTTTTAATTAGAAAAAAATATTTAAAAGGAAGAAAAAAAGTATGGTGTCTTCATTTCAATTTTACAAAAAGTTAATTCCAAATACCATTATGGAAGAAAAGCGTGGTTTTTACTTTTAATACTGTTAAAAGCTAATGCCAAATATATTAGAAAGATAAACTATATGCCAAAATAAAAGGAGTTGTTAGCAATATTCTAGTTCAACCTACAGGTTAATTTGCACTAAACCATTCAGTGGATACCAGTTGTGTGATAATTCTAGTGAATCTGATGTAAAATAAACTTAGTATAAAGGTGAAAGTAGTGCATTTAGGGACCAGTCAGTAATAGCACAATAATGTATACTGTTTAGTTTATACAGGATTTGTCTTTTCTGATGTATCTTGGTCAAGGTGAAATTTCAAGACTTGGAACCAAGTCAGATTTTATCCACTTGTCCTTTCATAGGTTAGGATACCAGAAGGAGGTGAACTTGGACACAGAATGGTTGAGTTCTAGGTCAGCTCTGCAAGTTACTTCATGGATATTTTGGGCAGGACACTAAATCTCTGAGCCTCAGGTTGTCCTTATTTATAAACATAGATTATATAGTAACCTACTTGCTCACTTCAGTCATATCCCCGTTCACCAAAACTGTGTAACTCTGCTGTATTAATACAGTAATAAGAGCAATTGTAGCAAATAAAACTCTCAAACTCAACAATGTAAAACACTAAAAGTTTATATCTCATTCAAGATTGACAGTCTATTTTGGATATTCCTGCTGAGCAGAACAGGTAGAAGACAGGGGCCTGTTTCCATGGAGCACTCATCTGCCTGCAAGTCATGGCTCCCAAGGTCATTCTTAGGGCCATTTTCTAGCTGGCCAGCTAGATGGGGAAGAGAGCCGGGAAGCACACATCTGGAAGGGTTATGGCTCAGTCTGGAAAGAGGCATACATCACTTCATCTTATATGCCTCCGATTAGTCACAAGAGAAGCTGAATGATGCAGGTCAGCTGTGTATCTAGGGAGAAGAGATGGGGATGATGATCATGGTGCCAACTCTCTCACCCCTTTCCTGGGCTCTCTTTCCCTGTTTACCCTAAACCCCTGTTGTGTGTTCAAGGTGAACGTCTGGCACCCTTTGCCATTTCACAGAGGACTCATTGCTCTGCACTGCCAGCAATGTTCGCTTTGGGGCTTGAAGAAAATACTCCAAATTGATCTCTTTCTGTAATGGCTTTAAGGAACTTTCCTCAGCTTTCCCACCCTCTTGGTAAGGCTGGTTGTATCCAGAAAAAGCATGTCTGAGAGGGAAATTTTAGAGGCAGTTTTGGTCTTTTTTCATGTTGGATGTTTCCAGTTCCAACTAGTTTAAGTAATAAGAACATTCCTTACACATAACAAGGTGTCCAGAAGAATGGCAGTTATAGAACTGGCTAATTTGGGTTCTTGGGTGTCATTAGGAATCCAAGTCTTTTTTTCTCATCTGCTTTGCACTGTGCATCCATCATGCTTAGTTGTTCAGTCATCTCCCACTCTTTTGCAGCCCCATGGACTGTAGCTTATCAGGCTCGTCTGGGATTTTTCAGGCAAGAGATCTGGAGTGGGCCTCCATTTCCTTCTCCAGGAGATCTTCCTGACCCAGGGATTGAGCCCGTGTCTCCTGTGTCTCCTGCATTGCAGGTGGATTTTTACCCATTGAGCCATTGGGGAAGCTCATTCTGCTTTACCCATCCCTAGAGCATGGGCTCCAAGCTCCTGCTGACTCTATGGGCCATCAGTTCAATTCAGTTCAGTCACTCAGTCGTGTCCGAATCTTTGCAACCCCATGAACTGCAGTACACCAGGCCTCCCTGTCCATCACCAACTCGCGGAATTCACTCAAACTCATGTCCATCGAGTCGCTGATGCCATCCAGCCATCTCATCCTCTGTCGTCCCCTTCTCCTCCTGCCCCCAATCCTTCCCAGCATCAGAGTCTTTTCCAATGAGTCAGCTTTTTGCATGAGGTGGCCAAAGTACTAAATTCGGGCAAGACAAGATCCCAAAGCAAAGGAAGTCACCTCTTTCTCTTAATCTTTTCTAAGAGTGAGGAACTCTTTCCCAGAAGACCATCATCTAAATCATTCATTGGTGAGAGGAATAATAACCCAGTAATGGACTTAGACCAATCTGGACTCACACTGTGACTGGGAAAGGGGCGAGCCGCCTCTCTGAGCACTTCCTCAAATGGAAGTTTATGTGGGGTTTATTTTGTTAGTTTGTTTTGTGTTGTTGCTTTATTTTAAGCAAAGGTTTTTGTCTGTTTGTTTTTAGGAAGAAGTATGGTGTGATGGCAGGGATGTTTGAATGTGGGGCATCTGACATTAACTTTGGTGCTGAGTCTTTCTGTGTGGAGGAAATTATTTTGGGGGGACCACATTTTCTAAATGGAAATTAGAGCTGTAATCTAACAAAAGGATTGTTTTTCTGGTTTGAAATTTATTTATGCTAAAATACTATGTATACAAATGATATTTGGTATCTTAAAATTGCCTTCGTTTAAATAGGATACAGACAGATGATACTCTCTTAGAAAATTCACTGTCTCTGATCACCATATCTGTGTAGGATGAAACTGACTGACCTAGGTGTCTATGCAAACATCTTGCCTTAGTAAAAATTATAAGGAGTTCAGACAGGATTTGCATTAATTGATAACCCAAATATTTTCACATATGATTATGCATCAAATGTGGCAGTATTCCATCTCACTGCTATGTTGTGGTGCACTGTATGCCTAAAAGCTAAAATAAAAACTGTTCTCATTCTAACAGTAAAATATCCACACTATGTATTCAAAAAAGGAACAGAAGGTGGTAGACATCCATTTTCTACCATTTATAAATAAATCATCAAGACTATTTTTGCCATAACTATTATTTTCTTATGGTGGAACATGATTAAAGTTCTGGAGAAGATTTCATGCAGCAAGGTTCTGCTTTTGTCTTAGTCATTAGTTAGTTTCTTCTCCTGCTTAACTGCTGTATCACCTTGGTCAAATCATTAAATGTCCATATGCATACAATTTATATTTGTAAATTAAGTTTTTATAATTGAGCTAAAGTGATGCTAATTTCACTCCAAGTTTGATGTCTCCATCCTTTTGGAACTTGAGTTCATGGGGTTCATTTTCTAGGTCTGCTACATCTTAACAAGTGTAACCTCTGATTTCCAAGTCTCAGTTTACCTTTCCTGGTTACTATTTGGGCCTCGCTGGTGGCTCAGACTATAAAGAATCTGCCTGCAATGCAAGAAATCTGGGTTTGATTCCCAGGTCAGGAAGATCCCGTGAAGAGGGAAATGGCTACCCAGTCCAGTATTCTGGTCTAGAGAATTCCATATTATTTATACAATATCAAATACAGAATCTCTGAGGGTGGGGCATAGCCCAGCATTCAAGGAGACCACAAGCTTTGCCATGGGTCTAGAAAAAGACAGATGGAGGCTGGAAAAATACTTAGAATACTCTGGCCACAGGGGAGTAGCTGGACTGAAGATTAAAAACTGCCTGCCAAAATACAGTTAGTGCAGAGTCTTATTGGATCAATGCACAAAGATGACATGCTGCTTTGTACACAGTCAATTTTCAGCCATTTAAATACACATTTTCTAACTTAGGTAGACATAGACCACACTCTTTTTTTTTTTAAGCATTTTAAACTTTAATTTGCTTTTTCTAAAAAAATCCAAATGTAGTACACTTTTGCTCTACAAAGATTGAAGAGTTTCCTACACATTTTCCCTTCCCTCCTTATTTCCTCTCTTTTACCCTCTCTCCCTTCCTCTCAATATGAATTCTGTTTGCTCAAATATTCCTACCAAGGCCTTCTACAAATTATTCTAAAAAATATCTCTTTCTTCCAGATGAACTCAGGAGGCTGTCTGTCACTTACATGTTATTTGTTGAAAAGTTATACATTTTCTGAAAGACTTGAATTTAAATTTGAAATGGGTTGTTGGTTTCCAAAGTGTGAAAGTGTTAGTCGCTCAGTCGTATCCAACTCTTTTCAACACCGTGGACTGTAGCCAGCAAGACTCCTCTGTCCATGGAATTCTCCAAGCAAGAATACTGGAGTGAGGATCTTCCTGACTCAGGGTTTGAACCTAGGTCTCCCACATTGCAGGCAGACTTTTTTGCCCTTTGAGTCACCAGGGAAGCCCTGAACTGGGCTTTTATTGGTGTTACTGCCCCCAGGGAGAAACTTGTTCTTAAAGGACCAGCAGTCATTGACTACTGTGCTCATCACTTTCAGGCCTGACTTGAAAATCAGTCCCATTCCCTGATAAGGCAGTTCTCCCATCAGATCTTGGCAAACTTATTTTGTGAAGCCATTTGCTGAGTGGAAGTGGGCATCCTATTTGCCAGGGAAGAGTATTCTACTGGGGAAGCAGTAGGATGTTGCCCCTTGATAGAGCTCCGCCTTTACTATGGCAATGTACAGATTGCATCAAATAGAAACACTGATGCTACTGTAAAGAAAACAGCAGCAGATGACAGCAACACTTCCTGTCTCTGGTTAACAGCAGCCTTTGTTCAGTAGGCGCAGGAGAAAGAGACTCCCTTCCCTTGCCAGAAGGGTGTGGTGCAGTGGAAATGGTCTAACTCATCAGAAAGGAGGATTTTTACCACTGACATTGTTTAGAATGACAATATATGGGGATAATAAGAAACAGTCAAGGCTTTAATCAGTCTTACTTTTTCTTTCAGTTTTGTACGGCCAGTGCTATTACTGCCTGCACTTAGGTGGAGGGCTTCTACCACTCTGCCCTCTTCCCATACCTGGTAAACCACTGCCCCTTGGAATTGCAACTGTGATTTCTGAGCAAGTCCCTACTTTGCATTTTCAATGCAGTGTATTTCTGAAAATATTGGGGTAGCACATTTGGGATCATAATATGAAAGACTGAGTTGCACTATTCATATGATTGCAACCCCCGTCCCTTGGCTGATTCCCCATCTCCCCACCTCACACAATGGTGTGGAGATTGAAGGGAGAGACACAAAAGAGCCTCACTCCTGGTACATCAGGACCTGCGTATGACTTAATTTCAAATAGAGTTTGCATGCTGGGGAAAACAGATTTCTTCAGAAAAACAAATATAAGTGAGATGGCATTAGACATCAGATAAACTCAAACTATTTTTAAGTGTGCTTGACATTCAAAAATTTGGTCTTCAACCTGTCAAACAAAGTGAGGAATTCCTCTGTGACCTTTGGGAAAGATTCGGCCTTTTAGCTAGGTAAAGCCATGTCAATAAAATGAATTCGTATTCAAATGGGAAAATAACAGAGTTTCATATGACCATTTACCTGTTCTACGTAAACAACCATGCGTGTCCATGAAACATGTAGACTAAACATCGGGAGATTTAGTTATCTTGTTGACATAGGCAAAATCAATAGACATTTATAGAAACTGTGATGAAAGCCCTCATCTTTGGCAAAGTACCCCTCCTTTGCTGTGCAGCTATAAAATTTAGTGCGGTCTGTCTTCTATTGTATTGAAATAATCAATATCGCCCTCCTACATACACTGCAGTCTTCATAAGGGCAATGACTGCTACCAACTGATCTTGCACCTTCAGTTTTTAGCAGGATGCCTGGCATATAACCCATTCCAGAGAGGCTCTTCCAATCAATGAAAGGCACTAAGGTAGGTAAAACAGGTATACAGACAATATTTGATCCAGAGGTTTGGTCCTTGTGGCTGATGACATAGGTTTGTACTCCTGTTCGCCTGTGTCCATTGTCCATTTGCCTTTTATTCCCAAGTATCTCGGTTTGGCCCTCCTAACTCCCTGTCACTAGCCTCAGCTCTCCTCATTTTATCAGATTGTCTAAGTCTCGGAGATTTTACCTTTCTTTTTCTCAGTGTTGTGCTTTTCTGATAACTGTTTCTGTTTTTGGTGATTTTCAGAATCTAAACAACATTCATTATAGCTGGAGTGTAAATTCATCAGCAGCAGCTGGCAAGAGATGAAGCTGAAGGAATGGTCAGGTGTAAGAACATAAAAAGGCTGGAAACTAGGTTCATGCACTGACTGAAGAGTTAATGAATAACAAAAATGTGCAAAACTTCCTCTGCAAACTGGACAGGATGGCTATGGTCACCCAGAGCTTATATTGTAAGGGGAGCAAAAGGGTTGGAGCTTCTTCCTTAGAGCCACGTGAGGGCTACGGAAGTGTTACGGAAACAGATTGGGTTTTAGAGCACAGCTCTGCTGCAGTGTATACAGTGAGCTGGATGGCGCAAGAATGAAGAGGATGCCAAAGCAGTTGTTTGAGCCAATAACAAGAGTGTGCTAGACCAAGGTAATAAGCACAGGGGTATTAAGGAATGAAATGATTTGAGGGTCACTTGCAAGTGAAAATAGATATAATTTGCTGCTGGATTAAATGTGGATGTGTACACTGGAAAGAGAGTATACCCCCTCAATGCACCTACAAAGATAAGCATAAAAGCAATGGCAGTAATGTTGAGTCCTGCGCCAGGCCACAGGTGTGGGGTCTTATACCAAGGTCACCGAAGCAGATCCCAGAACCAAGGATACCGCAAAAATTGAGCCCCTTTATAATAGTTTCCGAAAGCACCTGAACATCATCACGAAGAGGCTTCCTGACTCCAAATTAGGCCAAGATGCCCACTTCATGAAACACCCAAAGCTCCCCAATCACCTAACGCCAACCTTCCAGCAGGAATTTTCTTTGTCTCAAGGCTATAAAAATTGGCTGTTAACTCATGAAAACTGTCGACTCTCCCTGGCCTGTCAGGAGTTGTCAGCCCACTGCGTTCACACTGCCCACTTTATCTCTGCTCTTTGTTCTTAATAAACTCACTTCCTTCTGCAATACCCTGTGTCTGGAAATTCTCTTCCAACCCGTGCTCAGACTGCCCCCAAAACTCTTCCCTTGCAGTTTTACAGGTGATGGCCGTACATATAATGGGTATTTGGCCTCTGGGTAGACACATCTGGTTCAAATCCCTCAGACCTCTTTTCTTCCTTCTTCTACTGATATTACTTTGGCCAAGATATTTAATAACCACTCTGAGTTTTTGCCTTTTCATCTGTAACAGTGGGATAATACAAGTTCATACCTCAGGTACTGGTGTTCAGATAAAGTGAAATACTGAATGTAAATATTCAAATACATTAATAGAAGGATGCAGGTTTGTATAGAGTTATATGAGAATTATTAGATGTGCTTCTTGCCTTCAAGTACTTAAGCAAGGTGAAAGGAACTACAAAATTACTTGAAAGTAAAACAGATAAATTCATTTGTATTTATTTAAAAGTTGTATCTAAGTGTCTATATAGAGATAGGTTTAGATGTTATTTATAAGATTGCAGA
The DNA here is from genome assembly GCA_006410875.1 of Neotragus pygmaeus. Classification (NCBI taxonomy): domain Eukaryota; kingdom Metazoa; phylum Chordata; class Mammalia; order Artiodactyla; family Bovidae; genus Neotragus; species Neotragus pygmaeus. The sequence goes on along the minus strand of SJYV01052547.1, from coordinate 397,818 downwards.
TACTTGAAAGGACGTAGTTTAAGGGGAGACATTTATCTTAATAGGCACAGAGCCTTAGCTATGTTGAATGTTTACTGAATGCTAAATATTTTGCTAGTTACTTTATATTCATTATTTAATTAATTGCTAAAGAATCCTGGGACCTATATATCACTTACTCAGTGTTACAGATATTAGAACTGAGGTTCGTAGGCTTAAGGATTATTGAAATTTGAAATCGGTTTTCCCTACTTTAAAGCATGTGCTTATTCTGATATTCAGGCTGAGTAGAGTTTTCTGTGTTATTAGTGTACCGTGGATTTTTCCTTGTTTAGAAAAATTGCCTATCTATTGACCTTTTCTTGTTTTTCCTCCTCATGTATTCAAGGGGATTATTCCACCGCCTGTGTCAAATTTCCCACTGGAGAGAAAAAGACCTTTGCTTAATTATTTCCCTTATTTTGGTGGGAAAGAAGGGCTTTCTACAACACAGCAGAATTCGGGACACTTCTCTTCAGGAAATGAGTGTAGAGAGAACAGGCTGGACCAAAAAGAAAATGTGACCTATAAAAGACTGTTTTCAAGTCCCGTGAGATTTTATTCATTTATGTTTCTTTCACTTAAGCTCTGGCTTGTTTGGTCAAAAGGAGCAAATTTAGTAATGAGCTCTACTTCTAATTCTTCAGTCATTTCTGTTTTGTGGAGTATAATGATTTCCTGAGGAAAGGACAGCCTCCATGCCACATTTCTTAAAAGAAGAAACCACAAACACACACGCAGACACACACACACACATATGCACCATTCCTGTTTTTACACTGTTATCAAGGTAGGATCAAATAGTACACAGACCTTATAATGAAAAGCAAGGCTCTCTTCTCTAAAAATCCCCATTTTCAGTCTCACTCCTGAGAAACAACTCATTATTTTTTATCCCTTTCTTCTGAAAGATTTCTCCACATCTCTAAACAATAGTCATAGAGCTCTATTTCAGGATTAATCATTTTAGACCTTTTTCTATTGTTTTTTTAATGTTCTCACAAAATTAAGTCAATTATTTTTATAAAAATAACTTAATTATGGTTATGTCTTTAAATATTATAAATAAGCATAATTAAAAACATTAAAATGCATATAGTCAATGATGATAAAAATAACTTCATTTATTACAAAATAATTTTAGTACCAAATAGCTTTACCCTACTTAACCTTTCTCTTATTGGTACATACTTAACTACAAATTTTGGTCTTCATAAATGATGCTAATAAAATCTGTTGCTAAATTTGAACACACATATCCATAATTTCCTAGGAAAAATTCCTAGTGATATAGTTTCTAGTACGGTTTTCTGTTTGTTTTTGTCTTCTTGGTTTTAGTTATTGAAACACATTGTTAAACATCCTTCCAGAAAGTCTGGGCTGACTTATTTTTCCACTAGAACAGGATCAAAAAACTTTCTGTAAAGAATCAGATAGTAAATATTTTAGGTTTATAGGCCAAAGAAAAAATTGAAAATATTAAGAAGGAATTTATATAACAGAGAACCACATTCCCATACATTTTTATTTAACAAAATGCAAAGTATAACAATAATAAGGAGAATAAGAATAAAGGACAATATTTTTGTAACAGATCTGCTAATAAAAAGAATAGATTCTTTTTGGGAAATAGCATTTTGCTTAGCTATATATGTTAAGCAGAATAATGACCCTACAGATATGTTCACATCTTTGTCCTTAAATCCTCTCTCTATATGTTAATATGTTATATATCAAAAGGGAAGTTACAGATACAATTGAGACTATGGATGTTAAAATAGATTAGTCTAGACTACCCCAGGGACGGGGGAGCCTGGTGGGCTGCCGTCTATGGGGTCTCACAGAGTCGGACACGGCTAAAGTGAATTAGCAGCAGCAGCAGCAGCAGCGGACTATTCATGGCAGGTAGGTTTAATTGAATCAAATGAGCTTTAAAAAGCAGAGAGAATACTATTAGACTCAAGACCAAGAGATGCAGTGGAAGAAGTTGTAGAGATTAGAAAAATGAAAAGGACTTGACCCACCGTTGGTGGAGGGGCCATATGGAAGGCATGAGAAAGATCATGGTGGCTATCTAGGAGCAAGGATTGGCCCCTTGACAACAATCAGCAAAGAAATGAGGGCCTTAGTTCTACAATCATAAGGAACTGAATTCATGCAACATCCCAAATGAGCTTAGAGGTGAAATCATTCCCAGCGCATCCAGGAAAGAACATAGTTTTGCAGACACTATGATTTTGGCTTTTTGAGACTTTGAGCAGAGCCATCAGTCTGAGCTGCCACTCAGACTCTGATTTACAAAACTGAGATAATAATTGAGTATCGCTTTAAACCACTAAGTTGTGGTCATTTGTTAGATCAGTGACTGAAAACTCACGACAAAATTTGGGCTTTCACATTTTGTTTGCTGTATCATCAAAATTTGTTGGTAATGTCCATCTGTCAATGTTGATCTGAAATGAGATTTTGTATATTTCATCAATGAAATGTCTTTTTACACAAGTAGGTACTACCAAATGCTGTTAACAATCCACAAACATATGGCTTTTAATTGAACACATTCATCTCTTGGGAGGAATTTATAGACTGATAGGTGCTCTTCTTAATGTTTACCTTTTAACATGTCATTACCTTGCAGACTGACCACACCCAAAGAAGCTTAGATGGAAGCTCCTCAGCTGCATCATTAAATTGATTTCAAAATATGGAAAATTTCCTTGCATATTCATCAAGGGCAAATACTACTGTGATTGTAGTTTAGCTCAGAACTGTAAGTTAGCCCACTACCAATTCGTCTAAGAATGGAGATCTAGCTTGTTGTTTTAACTTTTGACAGCATAAGTGAAGTCGCTCAGTCGTGTCTGACTCTTTGCAACCCCATGGACTGTAGCCTATCAGGCTCCTCCTTCCATGGGATTTTCCACCCAAGAGTCCTGGGGTGGATTGCCATTTCCTTCTTCAGGGGATCTTCCTGATCCAGAAATCAAACCCGGCTCTCCCGCATTGCAGGCAAACGCTTTACCGTCTGAGCCACCAGGGAAGACTTTTTTTTTTGACAGCATAAGACTTATCAAAAAATGTTTGATATTACTAGTGATTCAGCAACATCAGTTGTTGTGTAAATGACCATACTGAAGTATGCATTTTACATGTAAGTACTACTTTGATTTTCTTCTGTTCATTAAGAAACATTATCCAGTTAGCAGCAAAAGCTAATTTCAGAGCTGCTCAGGATTTGATAACAGTGGTTAAGAGAACTTCTCATTCAGAAAAATTGGTCTTGAGTTCAAAATCATCCAACTGACAATGATTAAGTCCACAAGAGTGAATGAACTTCACTGTTGACACCACCGGTTCACTGATACCAGAGAGATTCAAATATTCAATATTCCAAGTACCTGTTGATGAATAATGCAGGGAATAACCTTAAGCTTTAAACACTTGAATTCATCAAAAGGTCTGTGAATTAATTTTTTTTTAAGCCCTTTTCTGCTCCACATGTTTTTACCATCATCAGTGGTAACACATCTTAGCAGATTCCACTTGAGGTTGTACTGAATTAGTTTTCCTCAACTTCCTTGAAAATATTCTCACCTACGTATGTTCCATCCAGCTTGGTCCCACAGAGTAATTCTTCGATTACTTCTCTGATTAGCAACAGCTGCTTAGTAGTATGTAGGAGACAGGAAGAATAAAAGAAAAGCAGGCCCTGGCAAGAGCTTCAAAAGAAATTTATAATTATTGATAAATTGGATGCTATAAGGCATGAGACTCTAGGAACAAGTCCAGAGGGAACAGTTCATAATCTTGAAAACAAGATATGATCCAGGGGTCGGAAAACTGACCCCAGACTGTTTCTCAGCTGGCATCTCAGAGTCACATGTTCTATGTATCTGGTGGAAAATCTATAGATAAGAATATTAGTTACTGATTTGTTATTGATTACTGTTTCCTAATTACTCAATAGTTAATGATCATTTTGTTCTTTGGCCCTGAAGGCCACATGAGTTATAGTTTAACTCCCCATATATTCTTTCGTTCACGGCTGAAAGTATCATAAAGCTGGCTTGGATTCAGTTTCAACACCTCCACCTTTGAGCGGTGTTGGTCCCCTGACCCTCGCTTTTCTCTAAATTCTTGTGTCTCGTTTCTCATTCTCTCGCTGTATCGCGCTTTCGAAAACCCTGCTTGTCGAGCTGGTTTTGACAGTAGTAGTAACATTTTTTGACATTAAGTGCCAAGGAATGCCACTCAAGACCATTTGCCTTGTTTATAATTGACTATTGATGTCACTCTGTTTTCAACGCCTTGAGAAACTGTTCTTGCTAAAAGTCTGATAGTCTTACTTACTTTCTCTCATTACATGTCTGCAATTGCTAAGTCAACATTGGTAAATGCATTTCTTGCTTGGCTAATGAGTGAGCTGCTGAGGAATTTCATTGTAGCCTCGTTTTTATTTAATTTTTGTGAAGAAATTCTACTGTGATTATTCTACTTAAAATTTTCTACTTCCCCTGGTGGTTGTTTTTCCATGAGTAGGAGATATGATGAGTGCCTAGTCTGAAAAGATCAACATTTATTAAGTATCATTGCTTAATAAAGAAGATATTTTGTCATCTAATTTGATAATGAAATAATCTATAGTCTACTGTACCATTAGATATTCAAACTCCACTTTGTTCTTATTTTGACATGATATGTCACGGTAATAAAATAAATGCTGTGGTACAGTGATATGCATGGCATTAGAAATGCCGCAGAATTAGAACTCACTGTGATTTTGTAGTGAATGAAGCAATGGCGCAAAGCAAAGAGAGTGGAATATATGGTCTGTGTCACAACTACTCACCTCTGCTGCTGGAGCAAGGCAACAGCCATAGGCAATGTGTAAATGAATGGATATGTCTGAATTCTCACAAAACATTTACTATGGATGCTAACATTTGAACTTTATATAGTTTTCATGTGCCACAAATGATTGTTTTTCTTTTGATTTTGCTTCAGTGATTTAAAAAAGAAAAGCCTGTTTAAAGCTCATAATTCATACAAAAAGAGAAGTTGAGAATTGGCCTTTGGGCTGTAGTTTGCAGACCCCTGTACCAGAAGAATATCCTTTAATAAAAGATCAAAAATTTCAAATAAACGTGTGTGTTAGTCACTTAGTCGTGTCTGACTCTTTGCGACACCATGGATTATAGCTCACCAGGCTCCTCTGTCCCTGGGATTCTCCAGGCAAGAATACTGGAGTGGGTTGCCATTTCCTTCTCCAAAAAAACCACTAAATATTCACCACTTTTTTTTTTTTTTTAATAAGCTTCAGTGCAAGAGTATTTGGGAAAAATGGTGAGTATGGAGGTTAAAGGAGAAGGACATTGACTTATGTCTCAGGGCAATCTTTGCTTATAGATGAACTAATGAACTAAGAATTCAGGTCACTATGAGGAGATGGCAGTAGATTAACATAAATGAAAAGTGACATTTGGATTTTTTTTCCCTTTAAATTTTCAAATTTCACTTGGGTGGGGGAATGCTTCAGCTCAAGAAAGTGAGAATGCCTGCAGAGGAAAATATCACATATACAAGAGGAAATAAACATTCCCACCATAACTCTTTACAATTACTAGTTTTATTTTTGCACAAATGATCAAATTTGTACTAGATTTTGTAATCCCTGTTGTTTTCTAAAAATGCAGATAAGAAATCATTTATATCAACATTCTTGTTAATCTAAAAGAGGTAATGAGAAGAATCCCTTTATCTTAATATTCTAAGCTTCTGTTTCTCTTAATTTTCAAAATTTTATTGTAAATACAAAAGAGCTATTTGTATCAAAGTAAACATTATGCAGAGATGGAGCAGCCTAGTATTTAAAACATTGAAATGGAAGACATGGAGGCTGCTCCAACTTACCTATTGCCCAGCTACCCCTCCTTAGGCCTGATTTTATCTGTGTAGTGATATGACACAGCATTTGCTTCGGAACAGGACTAGGCTGAACCTAGATAAATTTTGAAATGGGATTTGGTGTTTGTCCCTTGTGGCAACCCTCAATGCTTGCTTCTTCTGGCCTCTTTGATGCTTTCAGAAGTCCCAGTACCCAGAGTCTAATATTTAGCACTAGTTTTCAGGCCCTAGGACAGGTACTCAGACTAGTACCTTTGGTGATACAATAACAAGTTTGATAAACCACGTTGTGCTATTATAATACTTCTTATGAATAAATGCTGAATACTCACTGGAAGGACTGATACTGAAGTTGAAGCTCCAGTACTTGGCCAGTGAATGCAAACAGCTGACTCATTGGAAAGACCCTGATGCTGGGAAAGATTGAAAGCAGAAGGAGAAGGGGCGCAACAGGATAAGACGGTTAAATGGCATCACTGATTCAATGGACATGAATTTGGGCAAACTGGGAGATGATGAGGAACGGAGAGGCCTGGTGTGTTACAGTCCGTGGGGTCACAGAGAGTTGGACATGACTTGGCAACTGAACAGCAACAATATTAATAAAGCAACTATAATGCTAATGATCTCAATCATAATAATGAACATTTATGGTATCCTCACTAAGAGCCAGGACCTTTGCATGCACTGTTTTATTTAATTCTCACAAAATTGCTGAGTTGATGGTATTCATTGTTATAGGGTTCTAGATGAATTAATTGAGACTCACAGAGAATAAATGACTTTCTTAAGTTCTCATAACTGCTAGATAGCAGACCCTGGATTCAGTCCAGAGGCTCTTTGTTCCAAAACCTGTATATAGATTCTAAAGAGAAAGCTGATGAGGTAAATGAAAACATTATAACTATCTAAAAAACAATTAATCTGCTATTGTGTGAACTGTTATTTCCCTCAGTTCAGTCACTTAGTCATGTCCAACTCTTTGCGACCCCATGAATTGCAGCACGCCAGGCCTCCCTGTCCATCACCAACTCCTAGAGTTCACTCAGACTCACGTCCATTGAGTTGGTGATGCCATCCAGCCATCTCATCCTCTGTCATCCCCTTCTCCTCCTGCCCCCAATCCCTCCCAGCATCAGAGTCTTTTCCAATGAGTCAACTTTTCGCATGAGGTGGCCAAAGTACTGGAGTTTCAGCTTTAGCATTATTTCCCTCAGCTCTCAATTATTAAAGAGTTAGGCAGCCAAGACAAGGGTCAATTATAATGTATATGTATTTTTATTTTCAATGTATAATGTATCAATTATAATATATATGCCTCTCTACTTTCAGTGAAACTATTATNTTTCAGCTTTAGCATTATTTCCCTCAGCTCTCAATTATTAAAGAGTTAGGCAGCCAAGACAAGGGTCAATTATAATGTATATGTATTTTTATTTTCAATGTATAATGTATCAATTATAATATATATGCCTCTCTACTTTCAGTGAAACTATTATGAGGTAGCCTCTTAGGAAATGAAATCTCAGATGAAGTGGGCAGTATACAGAATATATTAATGTAAGAACAACTTAGATAAAATGTAAATGTTATTTTGTGCTTTACAACCTTTCGGCTGCAATAAATTGGGAGTATAATCACTAATTATATTTATTTCAAAACCAAAATTTTTTGAGTGGACATGTTAAGTTACAACGCTATCAATAAGAAACTCAGGGTCACAGATTCTTCGTCCTTTCTTGTAGAATTTTTATAAGAAAGCATCCATCTTTTGGTTGATCTGATAAAATGCAAATAATATTCCATATTTTTTAGAAGTCTTCACTGATAGCATTTTGATGTGCCCTATTTGGAAGACTGGGCCTCGCCTCTCCGATCAGCTGATTGATTTACCCCACATAGTTTAGCTGCTCCAGAGTCGATTTGATTTTAGAAAACTTATTTTATGAAAACTCCAAGTTCTAAAATGGGTACGTTTCCAATACTTCTTGTCTCCATAAAAAAATAGTTGACTTTTTGGCCTCTGTTTAAATTATTATCAACTGATAGTGTTAAAGATGACTATGGAAGACATTTTTTTTTTAAAGCAGTGCTTTGCCCAAATTTCTAAGTTAAAGAAACACGGGTAACCATCACTCTGATGCAAGCTTGCCCATGTTGAAAACAAAGGGATGCTGACACCATAACAGGGTGAGGTCAATAGTAAAGGGGCTAGATAAGGTGAAAATTCCTAGAAGATTGACAGTAATTAAATGATAATGACAGCAGAACAATTTATAATGTACATGCTCTAGGATAGACAGGGTTTTAAGGATGCTCTAAATATTTTTTACTTAATACTTTATATAACAGTGGACTCTATGGAAAATTATGGTCACTAAATCAGTGGTGAACTGGGTATATAAAGCCTATTAGTCTGTCTCCATAAAACCAAGAATCACAATTAGCTATACCTATGTGAACTTACTGTTTTAACAGATTCTGACTGATAGTAAAATATTAACACATTTTAAAATGTAGTCAGCCATACAGTCATTGTAAAGACCACCAGTAATCATACTCGTATGAGATGATAAATCTTTTGAGAATGAATATTTAGATTATTGGTTTAATTTTGTCACTCATTGTCATAACCTCCACTGTTGAACTGTACTCTTGTGTAAAATTTTGAAAGTTTTTTTTTCTTAAATTTATATTTCCTTAATCAGCTCTTTTATATAGAGTATATATATCATTCAGCAGGTTGAGAAAAATGTTTTCATTGGGTAGTATTCAATACATTTATCAACTGCATTACAAATTTTTATTCCCAGTGTTATAAATAGGAATTTTATCTCATGTGTGCCCCATCCTATGTCTCCCGTGTTGATTATTTTTCTTACTCTTCACATCCTGCACCACTACATGATTACTTTACCTCTCTTTTCATTTCTATTTGTTCCTTTTCTTTAATACTGTCCATCTGTCCTTCTTGTATAGAAGTTTGTTTTGGTTGAAGAGTCAATTTGATGTATCAATTAATGTTTCATCACCATTTCACTATAGCTTATCAGAGCTGTTTTATGGAGTTCAATACATTTCAATAATTCTTGGTATATTAAACTTTGATGTAGTTAATAAATACTTAGAACCTACATTGTTATTATAAGAAAATTAATGTCTTTCTAAAGTTAAAATAGGTCTTTTAATGTTAGCTACAGTTCCAGACCGAATTATGAACAATGTTAAATACACATTCAAAAATGCACACAATTTTTTATAAATCGTCACTACTTAACTACTTACCTGCTATCTTTTGTGTCAATATTGATAAATTAACAAGAGTTGTTTTACATGATCATTGGGTATTTGACTACAGAGAAAGTCATTCCCAGGGAAGCTTATTAAAACATTGCTTCTCCTTAGAAAACTGTGGCTATCATCTGGGCATTTTACAGGCTGCTTAGCTTACATTGTCTCTAATCCTCACGGCAGCCCTGCCGAGCAGATATTTTCACTGCCATTTTGCAGCAGGTTCATAGAGGTCATCCTGCTAATGATTATCAGTGCTAGGATTTGAACTGAAACAGCCTGATTTGAAAACATATATTGTTTTTCCACAGTAGGCTGCAAACACATCTCAGGAGAAAAAAATAATTCTTCCATGAGAAGAACAGGCTGCTAACGGCTACAGATCCCTATCCTTTGCCATCTAGCCATGCATAGCACTGGCCACTCAATACTGCAGACAATCTGTCAAAATACAGAATGAGCATTGGTAGCTGCCTTAGTAGCCATAAATGTTCCAATAATACAACAAGTCATGTGTGATATTCATCAACTATCGCACTTCAGTCTTTGCTTCATTCTTGAAAGAAGTAAAGTTCAATACTGCTCAGTCATCTTTTAAAAGAGCATGCTCCCAGTACTTTAATTTTTCACAGCTTTCAATTCACGCCAAAAATTTCACTGCACACTTATTATATAAAAAAATGTCTAGCAAAGCACTTTTTTTCCTATTAAAACTTCCTTAAAAATTATACTATAAGCAATTTCTGATAGAGCCTGTATTCTGAAAGTTTACCATCTCTTGGTTTGATGGTATCCAGTGTTCTCGCCTGGAGAATCCCAGGGACAGGGAAGCCTGGTGGGCTGCCATCTATGGGGTCGCACAGAGTTGGACATGACTGAAGCGACTTAGCAGCAGCAGCAGCAGCAGCATCAAGGTATATATGGGCAAAATCACCATAATTTAGGATAACTGAGAGCTTCCCTAGTGGCTCAGTGGTTACGAATCCACCTCCCAATGCAAGAGACCCAGGTTCTATCCCTGGCTCGGGAAGATCCCCTGGAGAAGGAAATGGCAACCCATTCTAGTATTCTTACCTGGGAAATCCCATGGACAGAGGAGTCTGGCAGGCCATAGTCCATGGAGTGGCAAAGAGTTGGACATGACTTAGCGACTGGACAACAGCAAAGGATAATTGAGGTGAAGGAAAATATGGAAACACAAAATCTTTATATTTTAGCACATTTTAGTTAGCTTTTTTTGTTGTTGAAATATAGATGACCTGCAATATTACATTAGTTTCAGGTGAGCTATATACTGATTCAACGTTTGCCTACACCTTTAGTCTAGTGGCCATCTGTCCCCACACAAAATAATTAAAATATTATTAACTATATTCCTTATGCTGTATATTCCTGTGGCTTATTTATTTTGTAATTGGAAGTTTCTACCTGTTTATCTACTTTTCCTATTTCACCTAAACCCTTACCACACTCCCCTCTGGTAAACACCTATTAGATCTCTGAATCTATAAGTCTGTTTTCATCTTGTTTTTTTGCTTGGTTTGGTTTTTACATTCCACATATATGTGAGATCATACAGCATTTGTCTTTCATCTAAATTGTTTCACTTAGAATTCCTTTAGATCATCTGTGTTGCAGCAAATGACAAGATTTTATTCTTTTAATGGCTGAGAAATATTCCATTGAATATAGATACAACATCTTTATCCATTCATCTGTCAGGGAACAGTGGGGTTGCTTTTGCATCTTGGCTATTATAAATAATGCTGCTATAAACATTAGAGTATATGTATCTTTTTGAATTAGTATTTT
>SJYV01052547.1:319826-386160 GCA_006410875.1 Neotragus pygmaeus | reverse complement strand
TTTTTTTCCTATTAAAACTTCCTTAAAAATTATACTATAAGCAATTTCTGATAGAGCCTGTATTCTGAAAGTTTACCATCTCTTGGTTTGATGGTATCCAGTGTTCTCGCCTGGAGAATCCCAGGGACAGGGAAGCCTGGTGGGCTGCCATCTATGGGGTCGCACAGAGTTGGACATGACTGAAGCGACTTAGCAGCAGCAGCAGCAGCAGCAGCATCAAGGTATATATGGGCAAAATCACCATAATTTAGGATAACTGAGAGCTTCCCTAGTGGCTCAGTGGTTACGAATCCACCTCCCAATGCAAGAGACCCAGGTTCTATCCCTGGCTCGGGAAGATCCCCTGGAGAAGGAAATGGCAACCCATTCTAGTATTCTTACCTGGGAAATCCCATGGACAGAGGAGTCTGGCAGGCCATAGTCCATGGAGTGGCAAAGAGTTGGACATGACTTAGCGACTGGACAACAGCAAAGGATAATTGAGGTGAAGGAAAATATGGAAACACAAAATCTTTATATTTTAGCACATTTTAGTTAGCTTTTTTTGTTGTTGAAATATAGATGACCTGCAATATTACATTAGTTTCAGGTGAGCTATATACTGATTCAACGTTTGCCTACACCTTTAGTCTAGTGGCCATCTGTCCCCACACAAAATAATTAAAATATTATTAACTATATTCCTTATGCTGTATATTCCTGTGGCTTATTTATTTTGTAATTGGAAGTTTCTACCTGTTTATCTACTTTTCCTATTTCACCTAAACCCTTACCACACTCCCCTCTGGTAAACACCTATTAGATCTCTGAATCTATAAGTCTGTTTTCATCTTGTTTTTTTGCTTGGTTTGGTTTTTACATTCCACATATATGTGAGATCATACAGCATTTGTCTTTCATCTAAATTGTTTCACTTAGAATTCCTTTAGATCATCTGTGTTGCAGCAAATGACAAGATTTTATTCTTTTAATGGCTGAGAAATATTCCATTGAATATAGATACAACATCTTTATCCATTCATCTGTCAGGGAACAGTGGGGTTGCTTTTGCATCTTGGCTATTATAAATAATGCTGCTATAAACATTAGAGTATATGTATCTTTTTGAATTAGTATTTTTGTTTTCTTTGGGTAAATACCCAGAAGTGAAATTCCTGGATCATATGTTAGTTATATTCGTAATTTGTTGAGGAAGCTCCATCTGTTCTCTGTAGTGCTGCACCAATTTACATCCCACCAACAGTGGGATGTTTGCCAGTAACAGTGTCATTGAGGTAGAAAGAGCTCCCCCAAATGGCTACCACAAGCATCTTAGTCCTTAGGAGGAGTCTCAGTTGCATCCTGCCTCCCTGAGAAGCTCTCCAAGATCAGCAAGTGGGTCTGACCCAGGCTCCTTTCAAACTACTTCTTCTGCTCTTGGACTTGGAGCAAAGGCATTTTCTACGTGGTTGTTGAGAGCATATTCTGTTTCCTGTAGCCCTACAGCTTTCCTAAACCTAAGCCCCACTGGTTTTCAAAGCCAGATATTCTAAGGACTCATCCTCTTGATGTAGGACCCCTACACTGGGAAGACTGATTCAGGGCCTGAACCTCTTTTTCCTTGGGGAGAACTTCTGTGGTTTGAAATTTCTTTCATTTAACTATCACTGATCTGGGCTTGGGGTTCTTACTATACCAGGTCTCCATTCCTCCAACCCATTTTGTTGAGGGTGCTTCTTTATATCTTTAGTCGTGGAAATCTTTTCTGCTAGTCTTCAAGTTGTTCTTATAAACAGTTGCTCTGTTCAGTTCAGTTCAGTCGCTCAGTCATGTCCTACTCTTTGTGACCCCATGGACTGCAGCACGCCAGGCCTCCCTGTCCATCACCAACTCTTGGAGTTTACTCAAACTCATGTCCATTGAGTCAGTGATGCCAGCCAAACATTTCATCCTCTGTTGTCCCTTTCTCCTCCTGCCTTCAATTTTTCCCAGGATCAGAGTCTTTTCCAATGAGTAATTCTTGCATCAGGTGGACAAAGTATTGGAGTTTCAATTGCTCTGTAAGTAGTTAGAATTTTGGCGTACCCTTGGGAGAAGGTGAGCACAAGGTCTTCCTACGCTGCCATCTTGGGGAAGACCCCTACTCACTTTAAACTTTTAAAAATGTTTGTAACTTTTAATCTCCTTTACCAAAAACAAAAGCACAACTTCTTTTTCATTGCTTAACATCTGGTGATGGTAGTAATAAAAATGAAATTATATAAGACATGGTGCATATTATAGGGGGTTTCCCAGTTGGCTCTAGTGGTAAGTAATCTGCCTGCCCAACAATATTGGAGCATATTGGCCAATCCTGGTTGCCATACCCTTCTAGAGCTTTATGTTTTCTGCTGCCCTAGCTGTCAACCTCCCTGAGTACCTGGTGCTGCCAGAAGCCCTGCAATCCAAGCAGCTGTACCATCTCTACACCTGGCTCTCACAGGGCAAACTCAAGCCCTCCAGGGCAGCCTCAGAAGCTAAACCCCAGTGGAAAACCCACATGCAGAGATGGAAATGAAGCCACAATTGAAACCCAGGACCAACGTGGCTAAGGAAGAAGACCCCAAACCTTCGCACCAGCTGTACAAGCTACAGATTAAATCCACACAATCAACTATGCAGACTCTGTGTCTATAGAATATATAAAAGGGCACTGAGAGCTCCCACAAAAGAAAATGCACTGGTTCTGATAGCTGTGGACATTGGAGGCAACAACACACAAGAGTAGGACCAGATTAGAATCTGAGCTGCTTCCACAGCAGGTCCAGAGATGAGCACAGTGTTGGAGGCCATCGTAGGAGGTAATTTGGGCTGTGACTTCCAGCAAGGGAAAGGACTCTGATATCAGTGACTCAAGAAAAACATTTATTATTCTTATTTTTTTTACTTGTTCTATAGATTCTTTTGGATTTTTTTTTTCTTTTTTCCCCCCTTCTGTTGTAGTTGTCAATTTCACTGGCAATAAGAAATCCAATAAGCTTTTGAGCCTTTTTTTCTTTTCTCAGTCACAGTTTTTATTGTTGTCATAAACCTCTGCCTCTATATTGGGCTTTTGCAGTTCTCTGGAGTTTTCCTCTTTTTTATTTCTTTTCTCTTTTTTTAATTTTAATTTTTAAACCTATTATTGTTTTTTCTACATTCGTTCCTTGTTTGCTTTTCCCACTGTTCTTTTCCCCTTGCAGTTAATCTTTAACATATATAAATCTTCTTTATCTACCTCTATCTAACTCTGCATATCTATTCTTTCCTTCTTTTCTTTGTCTGCTTTCCTTTCAACATGTTTGTTAGTTTTCTTTACATTACTTTATTCCCCAATTGGCCCCTTACTTTAGTTTTGTTTTCCAGTTTGTGCTTTAGTTAGTTTTATTCTGGTAGATATAATTCTTGGTTTCCTTTGTTTGCTGGGTCAATCCATTGTCCTTTATTTTTGCTGGACTGTTTTGATTTTGCTTATGGGTGTATATATATGTGTGTGTATATTCAGTCACACTTTCTATTGTTGTTACAAACCTCTGCCTCTACATTGGGCTTTTGCAGTTCTGTGGAGTTTTCTTCCCCTCCCTTTTTTTTCCTTCTTCCATTTCATTTTTTCTCTTTTTTTATAATTTTAAGTTTTAATTTTTAAACCTATATTTTTCTGCATTTATTTTTTGTTTGCCTTTCCTACTGTTCTTTTCCCCTTGCAGTTGATCTTTAATGTATATAAATCTTCTTCATCTACCTCTATTTTATTTTACATGGCTATTCTTTCTTTCCTTTCCTTTCAACATATTTGTTGGTTTTGTTCTCATTGCTTTATTCCTCCACTTAGCACCTTGCTTTGGCTTTGTTTTCCAGTTTGTGCTTAAGTTAGTTTTGTCCTTAACTGGTAAATATAATATTTGATTTCTTTTGTTTGCTGTGTCAATCTACTGTACTTTATTTTTGTTGGACTGTTTTCACTTTGCTTATGGGTGTATATGTACATGTGTATATTGCATTATTTTAATTATTATTTGCCTGATTTTGTAACTACCATTTGTCTGGGGTTCATCTTTGGTTTCTTGTTTTTGGATATTCATTTTAATCTCACCTAGTGCCATAATAAACCACTTGTGGAATCTTCATTTCTGACCAGAGATCAAGCCCTGAGCCTTTGGAGTGGGAGCACTGACTCCAAGACCCGAGACTACCAGAGAACTAACCCTAGGAGTATCAAATAGTAAGAACTCACACAAAGGAAACCACTTGAATAGATGACCCAGCATCACCCAACCACAAGTAGCACCCTGTGCAGGACACCTCAGCCAAACAACAAGCAAAGCAAAAATACAAACCCAGTCATCAGCAGACAGAATTACCACCTCACTCAACCTTGCTCATCAGAGGAAAAACAAACAAACAAATAAGCAAAAACTCAGCACAAATTTCACCCTATAGGAAGTTCACACAAACCACTGGATGAACCTTAGGAGGGCAGAAACCAAAAGGAAGAAAGAATTCAACCATCTTCAAGGAAAGAATTCAACTTTCCTTGAAGCCTGGGAAAAGGAGACCTCAAACACAATAATTTTTTTTAAAAAGTAATGAAAAGGCAGAGAAATACTGCCCAAATGAAGGACCAAACTAGAAACACAGAAGTCTAAATAAATGAAGAGGAAATAGGCAAACTATCTGAAAAATAATTCAGAATAATGATAATAAAGATGATAAAAATCTTGAAAACAAAATGGAGAAAATGCAAAAATCAATTAAGAAAGACCTAGAAGAGTTAAAGAATAAACATGCAGAGACAAACAACACAATTATTGAAATTAAAAATACTCTAGAAGGAATCAGTAGCAGAATATCTGAAGCCAAAGAATGAATCAGTGAGCTGGAAATAACTTCTGAAAAATGGTGGAAATAACTTCTGAAGAGCAGAATAAAGCAAACAGAAAGAAAAGAGCTGAGGATAGTCTCAGAGACCTCTGGGACCATATCAAATGCCCCAATATTCGAAATATAAGGGTTTCAGAAGAAGAGGAGAAAAAGAAAGGGTATGAGATAATTTTTGAAGGGATTATAGTGAAAAATTTCCCCAACATGGAAAAGGAAATAGTCAATCAAATCCAAGTGCCACAAAGGGTCACACACAGGATAAATCCAAGGAGAAATATGCCAAGACACATACTAACCAAACTAACAAAAACTAAACACACAGAAAGAATATTAAAAGCAGCAAGGGAGAAGCAACAAGTAACATACAAGGGAAACCTCATATGTTTAACAGCTGATCTTTCAGCAGAAATTTTGAAGGCCAGAAGGGAATGAGAGGATACATTTAAAGTAAAGAAAGGGAAAAGTCTACAACCAAGATTACTGCACCTGGCATGGATCTCATTTAGAATTGATGGAGAAATACAAAGCTTTTCAGAGAAGCAAAAGTTAAGAGAATTCAGTACCACCAAATAAGCTTTACAACAAACGTTAAATGGATCTATATAGTCAAGAAATACAAGAGAAGAAAAAAGATCTACAAAACCAACCCCAAACAATTAGGGAAATGGCAATAGGAACATATATCAATAATTACTTTAAATGTAAATGGATTGAATGCTCCAACCAAAAGACACAGACTGGCTGAATGGATACAAAGAAACAAGACCCATATATATGCTGTCTACAAGAAACCCACTTCAGACATCAAGACATATATAGACTTAAAGTGAGAGGATAGAAAAATATATTCCTTGCAAATGGGAAGCAAAAGAAAGCTGGAGTAGCAATCCTCATATCAGACAAAAATAAAAGAAGATTATAAGAGATAAGGAAGGACACTACATAATGGTCAAGGGATCAATCCAAGAGGAAGACATAACAATTGTAAATATCTATGCACCCAACATAGAAGCACCTCAATACATAAGACAAACACTAACAGACATAAATGAGAAGTTGACAGTAACACAATAATAGTAGGAGACTTTAACACCCCATTCACATCAACAGAGAGATCATCAAAACAGAAAGTTAATAAGGAAACACAAGTCTTAAATGATATATTGGATGAGATGGATTGATTGATATCTTCAGGACATCCCATCCAAATGCAGAAGAATACACTTTCTTCTC
Organism: Neotragus pygmaeus; assembly: GCA_006410875.1. Taxonomy (NCBI): domain Eukaryota; kingdom Metazoa; phylum Chordata; class Mammalia; order Artiodactyla; family Bovidae; genus Neotragus; species Neotragus pygmaeus. The sequence goes on along the minus strand of SJYV01052547.1, from coordinate 380,049 downwards.
AGGTGCACATAGAACATTCTCCAGGGTAGACCGCTTCTTGGGTCACAAACCAAACCTCAGTAAATTTAAGAAAATTGAAATCATGACAAACATCTTCTCTGACCACAAAGCTCTGAGACTAGATATCAATTACAAGGAAAAAAGTGTAAGAAACACAAATACATGGAGACGAAACAACACATTCCTAAATAACCATCAGGTTACTGAAAAAATCAAGAGGGGAATTAAAAAAATTCTAGAAACAAATGACAATGAAAACATGACAACTCAAAACCTATGGGATGCAGCAAAAGCAGTTCTAAGGGGGAAGTTTGTAGCAATACAATCCTACCTCAAGAAACAAGGAAAACATAGAATAAGCAACCTAACTTTACACTGAAAACAACTAGAAAAAGAAGGACAAAAACCCCCCAAAATTAGTAGAAGGAAAGAAACCATAAAGATCTGAGCAGAAATAACAAAAAAGAAATGAAAGAACAATAATAAAGGTTAATAAAACTAAAAGCTGGTTGTCTGAGAAGATAAACAAAATTGACAAACCTTTAGCCAGACTCATCAAGAAAAAAAGAGTGAGGAATCAAATAAACAAAATTAGAAATGAAAAAGGAGAGATTACAACAGACAAGGCAGAAATACAAAGGATTATAAGAGATTATAATTAACAACTATATGGTAACAAAATAGATAACCTGGAAGAGATGGACAGATTCTTAGGGAAACTCNTACCATTCACCATTGCAACAAAAAGAATTAAATATCTAAGAGTAAACTTACCTAAGGAGACAAAAGAACTACACACAGAAAATTATAAGACACTAATGAAAGAAATCAAAGACAACTTAAACAGATGGAGAGCTATTCCATGTTCCTCGGTAGGAAGAATCAATATTGTGAAAATGACTATACTACCTAATGCAATCTACAGATTTAATACAATCCCTATCAAATTACCAAAGGCATTTTTCACAGAACTAGAACAAAAAAATTTCACAATTTATATGGAAACACAAAAGACCCTGAATAGTCAAAGCAGTCTTGAGAAAGTAGAATGGAGCTGGAGAAATCAACCTTTCTGATTTCAGATTACACTACAAAGCTACAGTCATCAAGATAGTATGGTACTGGCACAAAAACAAAATATAGACCAATAGAACAAGACAGAAAGCCCAGAGATAAAGCCATGCACTTATGGGTACCTTCTTTTTGACAAAGGAGGCAAGAATATACAATTGGGCAAAGACAGCCTCTTCAATAAATGGTGCTAGGAAAACTGGACAACTACATGTAAAAGAATGAAATTAGAACACTTCCTAACACCATGCACAAAGATAAACTTAAAATGGATAAAAGACCTAAATGTAAGACCAGAAACTATAAAACTGTTAGAGGAAAACATAGGCAGAACACTTGATGACATAAATCAAAGCAAGATCCTCTACGATCCACCTACTAGAGTAATGAAAATAAAAACAAAAATAAACAAGTGGGACCTGATTAAACTTAAAATCTTTTGCACAGCAAAGGAAACTACAAACAAGATGAAAAGACAATCCTCATAATGGGAGAAAATAAAAGCAAATGAAACAAATGACAAAGGATTAATTTCCAAAACATACAAGCAGCTGATACAACTCAATACCAGAAGAACAAACATGTCAATAAAAAAGTGGGAAAAAGACTTAAACAGACATTTCTCCAAAGAAGACATATAGATGGCTAACAAACACATGAAAATATGCTCTACATCACTCATAATTAGAGAAATGCAAATCAAAACTACAATGAGATCTCGCCTCACACCAGTCAGAATGGCCCTCATCAAAAAGTCTACAAACAATAAATGCTGGAGAGAGTGTGGAGTAAAGGGAATGCTCTTGCACTGTTGGTGGAAATGTAAATTGATATAACCACTATAGAAGACGGTATGGAGATTCCTTAAAAAACTAGGAATAAAACCACCATATGACCCAGCAACCCCACTCCTAGGCATACCCTGAGGAAACCAAAATTGAAGAAGACACATGTATCCCAATGTTGGAGCACACTGTTTACAATAGCTAGAACATGGAAGCAACCTAGATGACCACCGACAGATGAACGGATAAAGAAGTTGCAGTACATATACACAATAGAATATTACTCAGCCATAAAAAGGAACACATTTGAGTCAGTTTAATGAGGTGGATGAACCTAGAATTTATTTACAGAGTGAAATGGGTCAGAAAGAGAAAGATAAATATCATATTCTAACGCATATATACAGAATATAAAAAAGTGGTGTGAAGAATTTATTTACAGTGAAGAAACAGACATAGAGAATAGACTTATGAACAAGGGGAGAGGGGAGGAGAGGGTGAGATGTATGGAAAGAGTGCCATGGAAACTTACATTACTGTATGTAAAATAGATAGACAATGGGGATTTGCTGTATGGCTCAGGAAACTCAAACAGGGGCTCTGTATCAACCTGATCAGTGGGATGGGGAGAAAAACGGGAGGGAGTTTCAAAAGGAAGTGCCAGGCAGGAGATGGTAGGAGACATGGTTCGATCCCTAGGTTGGGAAGATGCCCTGGAGGAGGGGATGACAACCTACTCCAAATTCCTGCCTGGAGAATCCTCATGGACAGAGGAGCCTGCAGGCTACAGTCCAGAGGGTCTCAAAGAGTCAGACATAACTGAAGTGACTTAGCACACACACAGATTATTGAGAAGTGCTGCTCAAAATATGGACCTCATGCAGTCAACCAAGCATTACCTCGAGCTTGTTAGATGTATATGTCTCCACCACAGACCTACTGAATCAGAATGTATGAACTGCTAATGTTCATCTACTATGGACAACATTGATTTTCTGTTTTTTGATGATTTTAATTTTAACCCTGCCATTGGATATTTATGGAAAATGAAACCTATAGAATAATTAAAACAGTAATCCAACAATGGGCTAAGTCTATGGACCATGGTTGCCTGAAATCTGTTTTCAATCAAGCCCTCCAGGGGATTCTGATGCATGATCAAGTTTGAGGAGCACTGTTGTAGATCTCTGCTATTCAACATGAGGTCTTCAGGTTAGAAGCATCAGCATCACCTGCATGCAGAATCTTTGTCTAGATTCAGCTCATTGTAATTATATTTTATTAGATCCCCATGTTATTAGTGCATATACTAAATGAAGATGTAAATAAGATCTCACTGGACAACTGGCTTCAATATATTTCTACCCTCTGTCCTAAAAATGCTGATGTTTCACTATTATGAACAAAAATGAATCTCTGTTTTTGATGGTTTTAATTCTAACCTTGCCATTTTATATTGATGGAAAATGAAACCTAGAAAGTAACTTAAAAAGTAATCCACCAATGGACTAAGTCTATTGTTATTCCTAAATGGTGAGGTGGAGTGTGTACCAGCACTTTTAGATTGGTGTACAATTTTTTCTCCACTGCCCTTGCCAAGGGGTAGATTATTTTCTTCATTCATCCATTTGTGTTAACTCATTGAAAGCTTTTGTCAACATGCAGTTAGGTGATCTGTTACACTCTCAACTAATCAGTATTGAGACCAGAATTAATTTTTAAGATATTAAGCTGTGGTGAAATAAGCATTGGTTATGAGTCACAGCATGCTATTCAGTCCTGGTATAAATATACATTAATTATGATATTTGTAGTTCATTGACTACTCTGAAGCTCAGTTCATCGACAAGAGAAATATGGGGAAAACTGAATTAATGATTTTATGCTGCCTTGAATTCCAACTCAGTGATTCAGTAATCACTTGAGTTACTTTAGATAATCAAAGCAGGGTCATCAAACAGGTTTTGTGGAAGGAATCAGGCAAAGAAAAGTTCGGCACAAAGTGAAAGTTTTTGGAGATACACCATGCAAGCAGGCACACACAGACATCAATTCTTCTTCCCTGGCATGTGAATGAGTGTTAGCAGGCCATCAGGGCGTGATCTTTTCATGGACCTTTTTCTGTAAGCTTAATGTTTGAATGTACATGTTATCACTTCCATGTTTGAATTTTAGGAATATTTGTGCTCTCTTCTCATCATAATTTTTGGATCTTTTAGAGGAATTCTTGTTCTTTTTTGTCCCTTTCTGAGTCTGTGTTGGGAATAGGCAGTGCTGGGGACTCTGACGACAGCTATCCCCAGACACAACAGACTTCCTTGGCATGCTTCATTTAATAAAAATAGTTTGGGGCACTAGCATAAAACCTTTCATCCTTGAGTCTTAAATTATTTCACAAACATTAATTCTTGCAGAATTCCTGCAAGGCGGATATTATAGAGTCACAGATTCATGGAGACTTGAAGATAAAAAGAACTTCAGAGATCATCCTCTTTAAGTTACTTCATTTATCACATGAAAAAGATTGAAATCCTCAAAGGGAAGTGACTTGCCCAAGTAGTTCTCTTTGTAAAAAAGTAAATGCAAGACAGGTGAATAACTCCAAGCCATAGAATGAATTTTTAATTATCAAACAATTTAGCTTTGAATTTCATTTACTAGTCTTGGGAGAAAGTTTATTCTCTCTTAAAAGGCAAGCTTAGGGGATAAAGAAATGGGCAGACATGGGTTAATTGAATTGTGTGTCAGTAATGAGTGATAATTTAAAGTAGCATACCAGTGAGCAGAAGAAACAATGTTATTTCTACTCACTTAATTTTAAGATGTGGGATGAAAAAAATTGCTAGAAATGAATCCTTCTTTATTATACCTGACAACCTCTCCTCCCATCTTTAATTCTAGATAGATCTAATCACTTCTTACCATTCTGTCACTCCCTTTTCCCACCTCCATGTATTAATCATCCATCACTTTAAAGGAAGAAGGAGTTTGGAAGAAGAAAAAAATTGGCCCTGAGGCGACCTACTGGTCTGTAAGGTTGTAGATGAGATCATCAGAGGAACTTTGTGCTTCTGTTCAGACAAGGTAGATAAGCACAAAGCCACTGAAATAGTAATATCTATCCTTAGGTGCCAGAGAAGGCCATGGCAGCCCACTCCAGTACTCTTGCCTGGAAAATCCCATGGAAGGAGGAGCCTGGTAGGCTGCAGTCCATGGGGTCGTGAAGAGTCGGACACAACTGAGCAACTTCACTTTTCACTTTCATGCATTGGAGAAGGAAATGGCAACCCACTCCATTGTTCTTGCCTGGAGAATCCCAGGCGCTGGGGAGCCTGGTGGGCTGCCGTCTATGGGGTCACACAGAATTGGACATGACTGAAGCGACTTAGCAGCAGCAGCAGCAGCATCCTTAGGTGCAGCCATTTTCAGGGATTCAAACCTGCCATTTGAGATTTCACATGCAGCAGAAAGATATCTTATACATACTTAAGCCTACCACAAAGTTATTTGTACTAAATGCATAAGACTGGTGCAAATAAAGTGGTATGGGAGCATATGGAACACATATGATTTCAAAATGGGTGGATTTCTGAAGACTGGGGGGAAGAATTCAAAGTGAGTCTAGAAAAACTAATTGGCAAAAAAAATGAGGTCGACAGGGAGAGGACACTCAGATAAAAATGAATATATTTTACCAGAGCGTCATGTTCTTTGCTTCCCTAAAAGACATCAATGGAAGAAAGCCCTAGGGGGATAAATGACACGCATTATGTTGGAGCCAAAGGACTAATGTGTGAAAAAATAACACAAGGAAATGAACATATGAATCATGACTAGGGACAATGAGAAGATTCCACTTGAGGGAAGATACTTGGAGCATTTTGGAACTGACTATTGATTGATGAATAAAAAGGAAAAAAAAAAGTAAAAATAGGGTTACATTACAGAGAAAATGAAGAAATATGAGATTGATTATAAGACAAGGAAGACCACAAAGTCCTCACTTAATGCTGTGTAATACGATCAGCTAAGAACAGCGTTGACAGCACATTGGAAGACATATGGATTTGACCAAAGTAATAACTTTATCTTTCTAAATTCTTAGGGCTAGCTTTTCAAAGTCTTCTTTTTCAAGAGACACAACTAAATCTAGAAATATTTATCTCAAAAGACAAACAATGGAAGATCTGTGATTGATGGCCTAAGAAAATGAGAAAGATTTAGGGTATTATGGTAAATGTTAGTTGGAGAAGGCAATGGCACCCCACTCCAGGACTCTTGCCTGGAAAATCCCATGGACGGAGGAGCCTGGTAGGCTGCAGTCCATGAGGTCACTAAGAGTCGGACACGACTGAGTGACTTCACTTTTACTTTTCACTTTCATGCATTGGAGAAGGAAATGGCAACCCACTCCAGTGTTCTTGCCTGGAGAATCCCAGGGACAGAGGAGCCTGGTAGGAGGCCGTGTATGAGGTCACACAGAGTCGGACACGACTAAAGTGACTTAGCAGCAGCAACAGCAGGTAAATGTTAGTAGATGATGATATTTTAAATGGAAATATTTTAAGATACATGTGATATCTCCTTGAAATCATAGCAGGTTAGAGCAACTAGTAGCTTTAGGAGGTATTATTAATACTCATAACAGTATAGATGAGTCTCAAAATATTTATATTGAGTGAAAGAAACCAAATCTCCAACTCCCCTATCCCCCCGCCTCAAAAAAAGAACCCATAGTGCATGATTCCATTTATATAAAATACTAGATAAAAACAAACTGTAGGAACAGAAAACAAACCAATGGTTGCTTGCGGATTGGGCAAGAGAGGGTAGATTATAAAGGGGCATAAAGAAACTTTTGGTATTACAGATATATTTACTATCTTGATTCATATTTTTGTACTAATAGAAATATACATGTGTCAAAAAATCAAATTTTACAGTTCACTTATGTGTATTTTTTATATGTCAATTATATTAAACATGAGGGAACCACTAGTTTCAAAATATGAAGATATATAATCAGTGTAAAACTAGCGTAAATATATATTGCATTACACAATTGAAATTTGTGAATACACTAAAATAATCAGTTCAAAAATAATTCATGATCAAATATTTGACTTTTACAATGGATAATTTATAAGTTATATAAATAAAAATTAATATAAGATTGCAACCACAAATGCCCATAATTTTATTTCCTGTTAAGACAATTCTTACAATGCAAATCTAGATTAATTTATAGCAACTAGTTAAGTTGTAATAATACTTCTTTGTTATTTAATTTAAAGGTTTAATATTATTATGCTACCATAAATCAAAGACTGTTTGCTTAGAAAAATATTGACTAAATTTAGTTTCCTCTTGGGAAATAAAAACTTGCAAAATTTAAATATGCCTGTGAAATGCAAGCACAGTTTAAAAAGTAATGGTTACTAGTGGCTTTTAATCAAGAATGGCTTATTAATGTAGAGCAAAATAATTAATAGAATCTTTTCAAACGTATGCAGTAGAGAACTTGGTATCCAGTGCATGCTGCATGCCAAGTTGCTTCAGTTGTGTTTGACTCTTTGCAACCCTATGGACTATAGCCTGCCAGGCTTCTCTGTCCATGGGATTCTCCAGGCAAGAATACTGGAATGGGTTGCCATGCCCTCCAGTTTGATCTTCCAGACACAGGGATTGAATCCACATCTCTTATTAGTGTCCTGCATTGGTAGGCAGGTTCTTTACCACAAACACCACCTGGGAAGCCCTTGGTATCAAGAGTATAGTGCTATTTCAATACAGCTTTTCATGTTGGGAAGATCTGAATTCAGCATAAACCACAAGAGTTTCTTGCTAAGTAACTTTAAGCAAGTTATTTGGCCTCTCTAATACTTAATATTTTCACTGTCAAATGGGGATAATACCAATACGCAAATCATAGGCTTTTTGCAGTATTTAGATGAAAGTGATTCCAAAATATATAGTTTGATACACAACAAAATTTAAAACAAATCAGATAATTGCTCTTGTTTCTGTCGTTGCCTGGACTTGCTTGGACTGAAAGACCAACATGAAATCAATTATCCTTTTCACACTAAGTGCATGTGCCACCCTCTAATGAATGGAGAAAGGACCACATTGAAAACTGAGAAACATGCTTCCTACCTCAGGTCTGATATTAATGTATAATATGATATTTCTGACTCAGCAGTTTTTTAAATGTTAGAAAATGTTATTCACTAATGTTTCTATTTTATTACATTTTATTGAAGTGCAGTTAATTTACAATGTGTTAATTTTTGTTATATGGCAAAATGATTCAGTTATATATATATATACACATAAATATTTGTATATATATTCTTTTCATCTTTTTTTCCATTATGCTTTATCCCAGGATATAGAATACTGTTCCCTGTGCTATACAATAAGATCTTTTTGTTCACCCTGCTCCTAGCTTTTTTAACCTCTAATATTAGAGAGCTCGATTATCCACTGGACTTCAAAAATACATATGGGGCGTCCTAGAAATTTAGAGAATTCCTTAGTTGAAACACACTGACTGGGGAAAAGAAAGGCGGAGATAAAAGAGATGGGGCTCAAATATATCTTTGCTTTAAACAGGACATCCTAGAGAATTAATGTTTAGTTTTGAATCACTTACAAGGATTTTGCTTAAACACAAATCCCATAGCTTAATAAGTTTGAAAAGCACTAAATTTCATAATTTCTAAGGTATCATTTCCCTGATAGCTCAGTTGGTAAAGAATCTGCCTGCAATGCAGGATACACCAGTTTGATTCCTGGGCCAGGAAGATCCTCTGGAGAAGGGATAGGCCACCCACTCCAATATTCTGGCCTGGAGAATCCCATGGACAGAGGAGCCTGGTGGGCTACAGTTCATGGGTTCACAGAGAGTTGGACACAACTAAAGTGACTTAGCACGCATGCATCCACTCCAGTATTCTTGGGCTTCCCTTGTGGTTCAGCTGGTAAGGAATCCACCTGCAATGTGGGAGACTTGGATTTGATCCCTGGGTTGGGAAGATCCCCTGGAGAAGGGAAAGGCTACCCACTCCAGTACTCTGGCCTGGAGAATTCCATGGACTGTATAGTTCATGGGGTTGCAAAAAGTTGGACAGGACTGAGCGACTTTCACTTCAAAGTATTGTTAGCTCTATAGTTTTGCCAATGTGTTTGACTGTTATGAGATTTGACTACAAAGCCTTTCTTTAATACAATTATGATAAAGGTTGAAATAGCTGTATTTTCTTGNCCTCCCTCTTCTCTTCTTCATGTAACTCAGTGAACATCTCTGGGTGTCCCTCAATGTGGATAAACTTTTCATCTTTAACCATTGGTGCTGTATAGATGGAGAAGTCTTGCGGCTACTGTAAAAATAAAGCTGAAAAACAGAAGCAGGAGGCTTAAGTCCAAATCCTGAGAACATCAGAGAACTCCTGAATCCAAGGAACATTAGTGGATAGGAGTTTGTCAAACACTTCCATACCTACACTGAAACCAAGCATCACCCAAAGGCCAACAAGTTCCAGAGGAGACATACCATGCAAATTCTCCAGCAACACAGGAACACACCACTGAGCTTCAATATACAGGCAGCTCAAAGTTACTCCAAAACTATTGACGTCTCATAATCCATTATTGGTCACTTCATTACACTCCAGAGAGAAGAAATCCAGCTCCACACACCAGAACTCCAAAACAAGACTCCCTAACCAAGAAAACTTGACAAGCTACTGATACAACCCCACCCACAGTGAGGAAACTCCACAATAAAGAGAACACCACAAATTCCCAGAATATAGAAAGGCCACACCAAATGCAGCAATATAACCAAGGTGAAGAGACAGAGGAATACCCAGCAGATAAAGGAACAGGATAAATTCCCACCAAACCAAACAAAAGAGGAAGAGATAGGGAAACTACCTGAGAAAAAATTCCGAATATTGATAGTGAAAATGATCCAAAATCTTGAAATCAAAATGAATTCACAGATAAATAGCCTGGAGACAAGGATTGAGAAGATGCAAGAAAGGTTTAACAAGGACCTAGAAGAAATAAAAAAGAGTCAATATATAATGAATAATGCAATAAATGAGATCAGAAACACTCTGGAGACACCAAATAGTAGAACATCGGAGGTAGAAGATAGGGTTAGTAAAATAATGAATTAGAAATAAATGAATCAGAGAGGAAAAAAGAAAAACGAATTAAAATAAATGAGGACAACCTCAGAGACCTCCAGGACAATATGAAACACTCCAACATTCGAATTATAGGTGTCCCAGAAGAAGAAGACAAAAAGAAAGACCATGAGAAAACACTTGAGGAGATAATAGTTGAAAACTTCCCTAAAATGGGGAAGGAAATAATCACCCAAGTCCAAGAAACCCAGAGAGTTCCAAACAGGATATACCCAAGGCGAAACACTCCAAGATACATATTAATCAAATTAACAAAGATCAAACACAAAGGACAAATACTAAAAGCAGCAAGGGAAAAACAGCAAATAACACATAATGGGATTCCCATAAAGATAACTGCAGATCTTTCAATAGAGACTCTGCAGGCCATGAGGGAATGGCAAAACATACTTAAAGTGATGAAAGAAAATAACCCACAGCCCAGATTACTGTACCCAGCAAGGATCTCATTCAAATGTGAAAGAGAAATCAAAAGCTTTCCAGAGAAGCAAAAGCTGAGAGAATTCAGCACCACCAATCCTGCTCTCCAACAAATGTTAAAGGATATTCTCTAGACAGGAAACATAAAAAAGACGTATAAACCTGAACCCAAAACAATAAAGTAAATAGCAATGGGATCATACTTATCAATAATTACCTTAAACATAAATGGGTTGAATACCCAACCAAAAGACAAAGTCTGGCTGAATGGATACAAAAACAAGATCACTATATATTCTGCCTACAAGAGACCCATCTCAAAAAAAGGGACACATACAGACTGAAAGTGAAGGGCTGGAAAAAGATATTCCATGCAAATAGCGACCAAAAGAAAGCAGGAGTAGCAATACTCATTCTCGATAAAATAGATGTTAAAACAAAGGCTGTGAAAAGAGACAAAGAAGGTCACTACATAATGATCAAAGGATAAAGCCAAGAAGAATATATAACAATTATAAATATATATGCACCCAACATAGGAACACCCCAATATGTAAGCCAAATACTAACAAGTATGAAAGGGGAAATTAACAAAAACAAAATAATAGTGGGATACTTTAATACCCCAGTCACACCTATGGACAGATCAACTAAACAGAAAATTAACAAGGAAACACAAAATTTAAATGNGTCTCATGTAAATCTCTTGGCTTGTCTGAGCTTCATTATCCTTTACAGTAAAATTCAGATCAGCAATTTTCAAGATTCTTTGTACTTCCAAAGACCTAGGATAGCACAGTTTTACAGATATTGATTTTAAAAGACGATTTAACAATCATAGAAGAATATGAATACAAAAGAGTTCACTCTTTAGAAAGATATATTTTATATGTAGTGAATACCAATATATACACAAGAATAATACCTATATAACACAAGCTAATTTCTCTAATTGGTGTTCTACTATTCACTGATGTTATGTTTAATGACATTTTCAATCTGTGATTTGTGTTAAATCCAGTGGTTGTTAAGTGCTAAAAAAAACCCAAAAAACACAGGTGTTTTCAGCTCTGACTCCAATAATGACTTATAGTTAGGGGTTAATTTGGGAAATTGTTTGAAATTGCAGAAAAGGCCCAGATCCTATTTTCCTGAGGTAAAGTTGGCTGATAGTTGGTTCAGTTCAGTTCAATCATGTCTGACTCTTTGTGACCCCACGGACTGTAGCACCTCAGGCTTACCTATCCATCACCAACTCCCAGAGCTGGCTCAAACTCATGTCCATTGAGTTGATACCATCCAACCATCTTATCCTCTGTTGTCCCCTTCTCCTCCTGCCTTCACTCTTTCCCAGCATCAGGGTCTTTTTCAATAAGTCAGTTTTTCACATCAGGTGGCCAAAGTATTGGAGCTTCAACTTTAGCATCAGTCAATAGCTGGTATGTCCCACTATGTTTTTAGTCCTTCATCTTGATACATTGTACTGAGAGATGAAACAAAGTTATAGGTAAGTAGACTGCAGAGCATCATAAACTTTCAGTTTATACATTGTCTGGAGGATCATCTCATTGAATCTTTACTCTGTACTTGAATCTCTACCAACATGGCCCTATGCATCCACCCCACATTCAGAATGGTTTCCAAGGTACTCTAAGATTCTGACAGAGTGGAAGCTTCAGTGATGTCATCTCCTCTGCAATTGCATCTGGAATGTTTTCCGCACTCTCCCCTTGTAAGTCTTGTCCTATATTTGCATGCTCTACCCCAAGTCTTATTATGGCTGATGCACGTTGGCTCACCATTTAAATTCAGTACGTCACTGCATCTTCTAGGTGTGTTTCTAATCCAATTCTAATAGAAGGGAATATCTGTCTCCTTTAGAACTTTTCTTCTACTAGACATTATTGTCATCGTTTTATTTTATTGGTCAGTATCACTGAGCGAGTTCACTTTCACTCTTCACTTTCATGCACTGGGGAAGGACATGGCAACCCACTCCAGTGTTCTCGCCTGGAGAATCCCAGGGATGGAGGAGCCTGGTGGGCTGCCGTCTACAGAGTTGCACAGAGTCGGACACGACTGAAGCAACTTAGCAGCAGCAGCAGCATCCCTGGATTATCCATGGTTTTCAAGAGCATCTTTTTAGTTCTTTTGCTCAATGGATTTATTTCTCTATACACAGAGCACCTTTTTTACATCCCAGTGGTATCTGATGCATCTCATCAAACTGCTGCTGCTTGTACTCTTCAGATTAAGACACTATTATGGTGTTTCTTAAACCAAGTGTATTTTTCTAATAGAGTAATATTTTTTATTGTATTGATAGATGAAATGAATAAATGGTTAAACATAATAGATCTTCAGCTTGTTAACTTTTTAGGAACCATCTGGTTAAATCCTCATCTAATCCTTGAATGCTTCCTCCCTGATTTTTCTAAGTCATCTTATATTCCATATTCAGAATATTTGGTCCTATAAAATGTCCATTATTCAAGAAGCTAAATATTGACTTTATCATATGATTCACTGATTCTGCTTCTAGGTCAATATCCAAAAGAATTGAAAATAGGAACTCAAAAGATATTTGTACAAAAGAATGTTCATCGAAGCATTACTCATAGCAGATAAAAGATGGGGTAAAAATCAAGTGTCCATCAACAGATAAGTAAATGTGACATGAATAGAAATATCAATATATGTAATGTGACATTATTGAGCCATAAAAAGAAATGTTAGCCAGAAAAAGCAATAGCTTGGACTTTTACTTCTAGACTGTGTTGTGAGCAGAGATTTTGAAATAGGCAATCTGATTCAGATCTCAGGATATAATTTTTCATTGACTGAATATACCAAAGACTGTTTGCATGCATATGCAGACAAGGGTTTACACAAGTAGATTTTCTATTAACAACCTCATTGGAAACATGTCTTATGTAATTTCTGTTAGTGGCCATTTTAATGCAGTTCAGCACCACATGCTGGGTTGATGATTTTCAATGGCATGGTAAATGTAGACAAAATTATTATTATTGAGGATAGTGGGCCAGAAAGAGCATAGTTAAAACAAACAATTATTGGAACATAGCTTATAAAATCGAAAAAAATCTGGAATTTTCAATCTTAAGATGATATCAACACAGTTGAGAGGATATGAAAGCATGCTAAAATTTCTATTGTGTTTAAAATTTGGATATAGATGTTGAAAAATATCTTAGATGAATTAATTAGTTAAATACAAATAAGATAGTAATATGTCACTGAATAATAAATATAGTTTATAAAATGTCTAATCTACTAGAAAAAATTAGATTGAACCCAACTGAGTGAAGCTTAATGGAGATGAGATACCTATCTTTGCACAGTAATCCCTTCTCTTGTCCTTTTACTGAGAGAATCACTCTTTCTAGTCATGATATCCAAATCCCAAGCAACTACACTTGACCTAACAGTAGTCACAAGATCAAAACACAAGTCAGTCAGAATTGTTCTTGTATTTTGTCTTACTGAGGAAGAGGTGGAAAGGATTTCCCTGGCATGCTTCATTTAATAAGAATAGTTTTGGGCACTAGCATAAAATCTTTCATCCTTGAGTATCAAATTATTTCACAAACATCAATTCTTGCAGAATCCTACAAGGCAGATATTATGGAAGTCTGAATATACAAAAACTTCCGGGATCATCCACTTCAAGTCACTTCATTTTTCACACACAAAAAATCGATACCCCTAAAGTTGAAGTGATTTGCCCAAGCAGTTCTCTTTTTAAAAATGTGAATGTAAGACAGTCAGGTGGATAGCTTCAAACCATAGAATACATTTTTAATTACTGTAGGAATCAAACTTTAAATTTTATTTACCAATCTTGGTAAGAAGTTTATTCTATTTTTTTAAAGGCAGATTTGGGGGTAGAGAAGTGGGTAGGGATGGGTTCATAAGATGATGTGCTAATAATGAGTGATAATTTAAAGTGGCATGCCAGTGAGAAGAAACAATGTTATTTCTGTTCATCTAAGATTCTGAGCTATCAGACTAGGAGCTTACAGGTGTCACTATTCAAGTAGGAGAGGAAACCTGAGGGAATGGGGTCAACAAAGAGAGGAAGTTTCTGCTAACAGAAACGTGGGGAGATTACCTGACGCTGTCTAAACCCTAGTGTCCTATCAACACTGAGGTCAACTTCCCTGTCATTATTATTCTATTTTCCTTGTTTTATACTTACATAAACATAAACACATGTGTATATATTTTTGAACTGTTTATCTGTCACTTGGAATAGAGACTCCTGATCAGAAGTTTAAGAAAACAATCTAGGTAACAAGCTCTCAGGATAAATTATTAACCTAAAATAATTTACTAGTTTAAGCCTCATGATACTGAGATAAATAAAAATAATAAAATAAATAAAAAGTAAATCAAAAGTAATTTAAATAAACATAAAGAATTAAATTTTCCTATAGGGCAGATATCATTGGATTGGGTACAAAAATTAAACAGTAAAACACAAAATATATATAAATCAAACAACATTAACTAAATGCTATTTTCAAGAAATACATCCCAAACAAAGTGACACAAAGTGTAAAAATGAAGGATGGAAGAAAAAGGTACCAAGTAAAATCTTACTTTAAAACCTAGTGTGATGACATTAATGCAACAAAAAGACAAAATATAATGTGAAGATTATTTATTTGGATGAACTGAAAGTGAAAATATTAGTCACTCAGTCATGTCTGACTCTTTGTGACCCCATGAACTACAGTTTGCCAGGCTCCTCTGTCCATGAAATTCTCCAGGCAAAAATACTGGAGAGGCTATTTTGTTATGACACAAGATCCATTTTTCCAAGAACTTTTAAGAATCAGAAGATTTTATTCTTCCAGCCTCATCAATTTAAAATACACAGTGCAAATCCAAAGAATTATAAGCACTAGTAGGTAAGGACATAATCAAAGTGGGAGACGTTAACACTTCCTCTCGGAACCATCAGATCAAGTGTAACCATAATGTAAGCAAACATGACGGATGGAATGTAGTCTTACAGAAACTCTGTTATGCCTCTCATTGTCCTATTGCTTTTGTTCAGTGAGTTATTTTCCCCCTTTACTGAGCTCTGGCCCACTGTGCAGCTTTATGACTCACCCTAAAGGAATACTTCCTGTTTAATTTGTCAGAGTAAAGTAAAGTGGAGTTGATCAGTCGTGTCCGACTCTTTGCTACCCCATGGACTGTAGCCTACCATGCTCCTCTGTCCATGGGATTTTCCAGGCAAGAGTACTAGAGTGGGNTCACCCTAAAGGAATACTTCCTGTTTAATTTGTCAGAGTAAAGTAAAGTGGAGTTGATCAGTCGTGTCCGACTCTTTGCTACCCCATGGACTGTAGCCTACCATGCTCCTCTGTCCATGGGATTTTCCAGGCAAGAGTACTAGAGTGGGTTGCCATTTCCTTCTTAATTTGTCAAACAGAGTATCATTTCAGTGATTAAAATGTCCAGTCCTATGTAATCATCAGCAACTCTAATCTTTTTCTTAAGTTAAATTTTATTGAAGTATAGCTGATTTATAGTGTTGTCTTAGTTTCAGGTGAACAGCAAGAGAATCATCTGTCCCCTCTATTGGGATTTCCTTCCCATTTAGATCACCACAGAGCACTAAGTGGAGTTCCCTGAGTTATAGAATAGGTTCTCATTTGTCATTTATTTTATACATTGTATCATATATACAAAAACTCTGATCTTGACTTAAGACATCACCTGGAGGTCCCACTGCAGGCAAAAAATATAAGGAAAGGAGTTTAGTTGGCTTCCTCTCACTTTCTTCCCCTATTTCTTCTACCCCTTCTCCCATTTTGGATAGTTAATGACTATAATTATGGCACGGTGGACAGTAAACTGGGAGAGAAGCTGTGCTGCTTTCTATGACTGTCTGAACCATGGACATTGTAAGTGCTTTCCCAAAATTTTGGAAGAGCAGTCTCCTTTCAAATTTCAGGCCACTACTGTGCTCCCATGGAGGTATCCACAGCCAGGATGTTGTGCTTTATTTAATTCTCTTGGTCTTGACTCAAATTCCTGTATACTACTGTGTGCATCTAACTACAAAATACACAGACTAAGAGTGTTCACCTGTAGTCCCCTTTCTAGTGATGTGAATAGTACAGGGATAATACATTCCTCTTTTTTTCTTGTGGGAGAGAAAGTGACTGTGACTCAGAGCAGAGTTTAAGCTAGCGACACACACGTCAATAATTTCCTCCAAATTCAGCTCTTGACTCTATACCCTAGATGTATTCCCTTTGACAATTCTGCATTGTCAGAGGCATTTGCCTCCTCACCTTGAGATGTAATTCCTAATTCTCATCAGTTTCAATCCAAATGCCCATTTTCACATATTTTGATATAAGTGATGATGGAAAGTTTTGGATAACAATTTATTCTCTTGTACTTCCTCCCACCCAACTGGTTCTCAGAGAAATAGTTACAGCCTTAAATGCATTTAATAGAAAATGAAATAATAAATAGACTTAAACCTTAGTTTGAGATGTTAGAAAACAATTGCAAGTAGTTATATATAAAGAAAGAATAAACAAAGATAAATTTGGGATTTATAAAGCAGAAACACTTTAAAGTACATGTGATTTAAAAGCCAAAAGATATATTTATAATATATATATTAATAAATAGAGTATTAAAAACTCTAGCCAGTCTAATTTACAGGGAAAAAGAATTCTCTAACAATCCACATTATGAAAAAGAAACAAGATATAATTATAGATACTGAAGAAGTGAAAAAAAAAAGAATATACTATGTGCATATATATAGCAATATACATGAAAATCTTGATGAAGTAATAATTTTTAGGAAAATATGAGTAACCAAAAGATGACTGAAAACAAATAAAATAACTTAATAAATCAAAAACAAAAAAAAATTTAATGAAAGTATGTAAAGCATAAGTACTTTATTTTTTTTAAAGCATAAGTACTTTAAATGACATCTATTAAGCTTCTGGGTTCAATCAAATTATCCTATTAAAAAACTTAAAAGTTGTCTAATAACTCCTGTTATTTAAGTTGTTTCATAGTAAAGAAAAAGATTCAAGCTTTCTTATTCATCAAAAGGTTACTATAACATCAATCTAAAGTACAAGACTGTCATAAAAACTTAGTAAATGTCACATAAGGGCATAAATAAAATTTTAAATCAGCAAATTAAGTTTTTACTTGTTGGAAGACTAATATAACAAAATATATTTATCCCAGGACTGCAAATATAATTGGTAATTGAGAGATTATTTTTAGTTTATAACAGAAATGGTATTTCAAATACTTGGGAGGAAAAGCTTTCTATTCAATAAATAGTGTGTTACAGTTGGATGTGGGAAAAACTCCTGGAGAAGGAAATGGCAACCCACTCCAATATTCTTGCCTGAGAAATCTCATGGACAGAGGAGCCTGATGGGCTACAGTCCATGGGGTTACAAACAGTCAGACACAACTTAGCAACTAAACAATGGGAAATCTAATGTTATAATTCTACTACTTATCATATACAAAAAGAAATACCATATAAATTAAATATTTTTATTTAGAAGTTCGAGGGGTTGTTGGAGGGAAAAAAAGAAAATATTTTTCCCCTCTGGGATAGCAAAAGATCTAATATGCTACAAACCCAAAGTTCCAAAAGGAAGATTGATAAATACAACTCAATGGATAACAAAATGACCTGTAAAATGCTAGGTTTTTAAAGTGAAAGACAAGCACCAGATTAGAAGAAAATATTTGTAAAACAAACAAATAAAACTACAAAAGTTTACTAAATTTAATGTATTTTTAAAATGTCCATTTTTTTAAAATAGGTGAGCAATCTGATAGAAAATGGCACAAATAATATAATACAAAATATCAATAGAAATTACTAATAATTGGTAATAAATATAAAAGGATATGCTGAATCACATAGGTATTCAGGGGAAAACATTTCAAAACCACAACAATATCCCATTTCCTGTGTGGATGATTGGGTGAACATGCTAGAATAGTGAGATTTTTGCAAGGGATCTGGAGTGACTTGCATTCTCATGGGTGAATGTGTGAATTGATGCAGTTTTCTGGAGAATTATTTGACTGAATCTTACCCACTCCAGTATTCTGGCTTGGAGAATGCCATGCGTCAGAAAGAGTTGGACACAATTCAGCAACTTTCACTTTCACTTTCAGTTTAAAAAATTCCTTCCCTTTGACTCAGCAGTTTCATATCTAGGTATCTTTTCCATAAGATCACTTATATGTGTGTTCAAGAAAATGTATTTTGTTTGGCATTGTTGTAAGAGAAAATAGGAAAAATGAGTCACCTACAATTTTTGTCATTAAGTTTATGCTATTAATTTATTTCCTGAAGAAGTATATGAAAAGTACTTAGAACAATGTCTGGAACAGTGCCTGTTACATACATTTTGTTTGTACTTATTTGTGTTTATTCACTCAGTCATCTCCGAGTCTTTGAGACCCCGTGGCTGTAGCCCACCAGGCTCCTCTGACCATGGGCGTTTTGCAGGCAAAAATATTGGAGTGGGTTGCCATGCCCTCCTCCATGAGATCTTTCCCCTCAGGGATTGAACCCAGGCCTCCCACACTGCAGGTAGATTCTTTACTGTCTGAGCCACCAGGGAATCCCCATACATACATAGCAGGTCCTCAGTGAATATTTTTAGAATTAGTCATACATATGAAATGGTCTTTATTTTGTGATTGCCCCTCTATATCCATGCTCTGTCCTTCTCTGATTCCTGGGGATCTGACTCTGGCTTCCCTTATGGTCTGGTTTCCCATTGGTTTGGATCAACCCAAAGAGGCACCAACAAAATAGGAGAGCAAGAGGGTATTTCTGATATTTCTCCTTCAATACTTTCCTGCTGTATTGTGCTTCATAGTGACTACAACCATCTACCTAAACGGCCAGACCTTCCACTGGGTAAATGTGGGCAAGTGCCCCAGGCCCACAGCTCTCACTGGGTTCTAGGACCAAAGCTCATTCACTCCCATCCCTCGCTGATTCCTTTAGTCCTGTCCATGCATGTTTCTTATTAGGACCACAACTGATACACAAGCTATGTAATGCCAATAGCTATTAAATAGCTATTTTAAATAGTGTGAGAGGGAACGAGATGTACTGACATAAAGACAATTCCATAATGGATATATTAGATTTTAGAGAGGCCAAAAAAAGATACCCACAGGTGTATCATTTATCCATAGTCAAGATTTGCCATGTTTTGGTATAAGGCTGTTTCCAACACTTAGATATTTCAAATCTGACCTGCAGTTTGATAGTAAGATTTGAATATGTATTCACAAAAGATTTGAGCTGTTTATAAATACTTGGACAGTTCAATGGTTTATAAAGAGCTTTAAATATCAAAATATATAGATTACAGATCATCTTAGATAGCTTAAGTCATTCCAGCAGCAATACTGGAATATTAATGCAACCCAGCCTTAAGGCCTACACCTTTGGGCTGTATCACAAGGATTCCATGGCAACACCAACTGGCTATTTATAGAACCACAGCCAATCACCATGCACTATAGCACAATGACATCATGCATACACTCTAATATCTTTGATTATGATGATGCTTTGGTTTATAAACTGATGATCGAAGAAGAGACTACAAAGCCTTAGAAAGTTCTTGGGTTTAGACATTTAAATTCTGTTTGTTCAAAACCAGGTAAAATCTGAAACTGAGGCCCATGCATGAGGGGCCTGGAGAGACTGAAGGAAGAGGCAGCCACTCCAGAGTGGTAGTCCCCAAGGTAGTCCCCTTAGTTTAATAAATAAGACAAGCCTCCTTAATTAGGAGCTTCGTCTTTGGTAGCACAAGATGAGTAGATCTCCACAATCCCAACCAGGATCTTGAAAATTTATATAGAGGCCTTATCTGGGTTCTGTCACATACACCGTCTAGAAGGTCTCAAGGGCACATGGCTCTCTCCAGTCTGCACCTTTGAAAATGGTTCCCTCTATGGAAAAACAGTGGTGAGAATGTGTATCCCAAGGAAAGCAGAGGGAGTGAGGAGCCTGCCATTGCCTGGATCCAGCTCACAAGGTCAATCAGCCATCATGTCCTCTCCATTATCTCCTCCAACAAATGTCTGGAAAAGGATATTGAAACATCAAAATATGAATAACTACCTCTGGGAATGGAATTAAAATTGGTATGATCACAAGGGAAATTGATCTTTTTGTTCTCTAAAGCTCTGTATTATTGAATGACAATTTCATAGGGAACCCATGTTCATCTTCTATCATGTAAGCAATTTTAAATAAAGTATGATACAAAGAGTGATAGGGTCTTCTAGAATGGAATTCCGAAAAACTTTTGGTAATTCTGTGGAAAAGAAAAAGAGAAGAGGACAATTTAACTACATACAAAGCTCTCTGAGGTCAGCATTTAAAATAGGTTAAAAAAAAAAAAGAGGGAATTTACATAGATCATTAAGATTACTGAACGGATAATGTAAATGAAATGCCTCAAATGGAGTGGGCAGATCTGCAGCAAAATGGGCAGAGTAGACTAAAACCCTGACTATATAGAGACATATGAAAAAAGCTTAAGAAAATCACATATGTATATATATAGAGAGAAAGAGAGAATATTTGTTAAGGGCAGACAAGAACATAAACTGAAGAAGAGGTGAAACTGTTTAGGGAAGAGGTACTTTTGTCAACGTGACAGAAACAACACACACACCTATTAAGAAGGAGATGTAAAGAAAGCGTGTCAAGCAGAATTGAAAGTCACAAGAGAAGATAAGAGGGGAACACCTGGACCATTTAAATGGTATTCAGATTTCAGATACCAAAAGACTATATTCAAGTGTAATAGAAGAATTTACAAATGTGATCAAGAGTATAATTGATAACTTTTCTGACAAAGGATTAGAGGTAAACCAATTATCTCAATATTTTAAAATCAGAGAAACGGATTCTAAGGACTTAATCTTAAGGAGGGTGTCTGTATGTGTGTGTGGGTATGTGTGAATTGACCTTTTCTTTCAATTTCTAATTCTGTCAGTGATTTGTTGTTTTGTTTGGGGTTTTTTAGCTTGTCTGTTTTCATTTTGTGCAGAAAATCTGTGTTATTTTGCTAGAGTTTCCATAATAAAATACCACAGCCTGGCTGAAACAGCAGAAATTTACTTTTTCTGACAGTTCTGAAGACTAGAAGTCCAAGAGCGAGGTGTCAGCAAGGTTATTTTCTTCTGAGGAACTTTCTCCTTGACTTGTCAATGGCTTCCTTCTGCTGTCTTCACATGGCCTTACCTCTGCGTGTGTCTTGCGTCTTAATTTTGTCCTAAAAGGACACCAGTCTTATTGGATTAGGGTCTACTCTACCGATCTCATTTTACCACTTAAAAAACCCTGTCTCCAAACACAGTCACATGATGTAGTACTGGGCACCAGAGCTTCAACATATGAATTTGGGAATAACATAAATCAATCTATAACAGATATTTATGATCTTTAGCTGATAATTTAACTACTTTGGGATATCTTCTTATTGATGTGATTATGTAAACTTTCTAAACAATGAAATGCTAGTTTGCCTTTGTATCTCATAGCATCTTTTAACCATTTAGGTGATCATTAAGCATTTGTTGAGGGAGAATGAAGTCGGACACGACTGAAGCGATTTAGCAGCAGCAGCAGCAGCACAGAGTATAAAGGGCTTTCCTGGTGGCTCAGGTAAAGAATTTGCCTGCTAATACACAACATGCAGGTTTGATTCCTGGGTCAGGAAGATACCCCTGGAAGAAAGAAACAGCAATCCAGTCCAATATTCTTGCCTGGAAAAGCCCATAGAACAGAAGCCTGGTGGGCTAGTTTCCATGGGGGCCAGAAAAGAGTCAGACATGAGAGTAACTAAGCAACGAAAACAACAGAGTATGCCACAGTGCTTCCTCATCTCTGGAAGTGCTCTAACTGTAAGATCATGTGTGTATAGTGCTGCTGAAGAGAGGGTTTCTAGAACAGAAAGCTGAAGCTCCTCCAGAGACTACAAAGCGTGAGGAGGGAATCATGACAGGTGCCGGGACAGCTGCAGAGAGACCTTTCATCCACCTCACAGGTTTTTTTCTTCTCCCAACAGGATGATGGCAACTCTTGTCTCATCAGCCCAGTCTCCTCTCAGGAACTCATATCAAGTAGGCAGAGACGACCAGTTCAGCAAGGTCTTAGCTCTTACGAACAAGGGGATCTTACGCACCTTAAGATTAAGGTGAGGAGCCAATCCTTCTTGGAAAGGAATCTGTTATCACCTTTGAAGCAACCGACTTTCAGAATAATTTTAGAAAATTTGCCTGTCCCTTTGTGGGATTTAGCATCTTCTTGAGTTCTGACTGCCTATCAGACATCAAGACACGTATATTCCATAAACATGGCAGCTTGATGATAATTTTGGACTTGGTAATGGACTTGTCCTACTCTAGCACTTTTTGACAGTCCTTCAGACAGTGTAACCGGAGCTTTTTAGAAACATCCTTCTACTTCCCTGCTTGGTCCTTTCAAGGGCTGATCTCTTGGTCATCAGTAAATAGGAGTCTTTATGGTCCCAACCATCCCTGGAAGCTGGTTTGACACCATAATATGCAACTCTATCTTGACCCTAATATGGTACTGGAAGCCTCACATCTTTAAATTTCACAGCCTTGGATTATGTGTAAGTTAAGGACTGTTCTAGGGAGCTGAACATAATTTAAAAATCTATTTCATATCTTCATTTGATCAGAAATGCAAACCTATAGCTTCTAAATTAATTTTGTGAACTTTTCTTTTTTCAGATGAGGTCCGTTTGAAGAAGTATTTTTCCAAGTTGTCACAATTAATTCACATTTATGAAATATTCTCTTGCATTTCTTTCCATAAATAGGCAAAGGAGTGAAATGATCATCATTATTCCAACTTCTCATGACCTTTTCCAAATGCCTTTAAAGATATGTCTCTGTTCTGAGTCTTGATCTGAAATAGGAAACTCCTTTACATTGTCAGTAATAATGGAAACACAAGGGCAAAAATGGCAATCACAGTCTTTCCCCAGACTTCTAATTAACAAGTGCAAACTTAACCTTTCAAACTTTAAAATCAGTATTTTTCAAACTTTTAAATAATTGCTTTTCAAACTTTAAAATAGTAGATAAATGTTGGCAATATCTGGATCTTTCTAATATGAAATATATCTGAAGTAATCTTATTAAAAATAGAACTAAATCTGTAAACTTATCTAAACCAGTGAATGCAAACTGGCTAATTGAAATAAATTGATCAACATCAAATATTCTATTCAGTTATAAATTATTATTGGTCTTAATAATTAGGGTAATGTATGGAAAAAGCTCACTGCTTTAAAAATACTGATAATTATCATTGTAGCATTTTTGGTTTGAACCATGCATCATGTAGGATCTTAGTTTCCTGACCAGGGATCGAACTCAACGTTTCCTGTATTGGCACATGGAGTCTTAACCACTGGACCACCAGGAAAGTCCCTGCAGCATATTTTTTAACCTCTCTCCACATGTGGTATCTATAGTTTCTTCATAAATGAAAAGAGCAAATTAAAAAATAAAATCAGAGAATAATTATAGCAAGGAAGTATTTTGAAGACAAAACAAAATTTTTTTCTAATTTAAAAAATTTAAGTGCAGTCATAGTTCTATTTGTATTTTTTTTTGAGGAACCTCCGTTCTGTTTTCCACAGTGGCTGCACCAATTTATATTCCCAAAACAGTGTTAAGAGGGTTCCCTTTTCTCCACATCCTTACCAACATCTATTATTTGTTGACATTTTAATGATAACCATATTTACAGGTATAAGGTGTTATCTCACTTTGATTTTGATTTGCATTTCTCTGATGATTAGCTATGCTGAGCATTTTTTTTTCATGTGCCTATTGGCCATTTGTATATCTTCTCTGGAAGAATATCTATTCAAGCAGATAGGCCTGAATTTTAATCTGTTGTTTTACTGACTAGAAGTGTGACCTTGAGTCTAAGCCTCCTCATCTTCTAACTGATTTAATGACATTTACCTTATAGTAGTTGAATGGGATCATGTTTTTTAAAAAGCCCATTATTGTGCCAGTCACATAAAAGCACCTTATAAATGGTACTTATTATTATTATGCAATCCCAGCTAAATTCCTATAAATATTGTAATGGATATGGAAAAGACAAAAGTTTTGTTAGTACATTGTATTGTTACCTACACAAAAAGGCAAACTATTAAAGAATACATTTGAATCAGTTCTAATGAGGTGGATGAAACTGGAGCCGATTATACAGAGTGAAGTAAGCCAGAAAGAAAAACACCAATACAGTATACTAACACATACATATGGAATTTAGAAAGATGGTAATGATAACCCTGTATGTGAGACAGTAAAAGAGACCCAGATGTACAGAACAGACTTTTGGACTCTGTGGGAGAGGGAGAGGGTGGGATGATTTGGGAGAATGGCATTGAAACATGTATAGTATCATGTAAGTAATGAATCGCCAGTCTAGGTTCGATGCAGGATACAGGATGCTTGGGGCTGGTGCACTGGGATGACTTAGAGAGATGGTATCGAGAAGGAGGTGGGAGGAGGGTTCAGGATTGGGAACTCACGTATCCCCGTGGTGGATTCTCAGTAGACACTGCTTTCCTTGTGCCCTCTGTTGTCCTTCAAATATGTTGATGAGTAAGAGTTTATTTTAGTAAAGTAACCTTTACTTGAATAAAAGAAAATAAAGGCAATGATCACAAAGAGAAAGTCTACATATGTATATTGTGAGTAAAAATATCCTTTGAGAAATCCTGTTATTGAAGCAAACCATGGCACACAAATGCTATGTGATGTTGCCATTGATCCCTCTCTCCTTTTCTGACTACTGTTGTTAATGGTTAATAGGGATTTTAAATGAAACAATAGCAGCTCTTGCAGCTCACTTGGTTAAAATAATGTAATCATGCTGAAATTCAATTTTGTATTAATTTTTATTTGGTTTCTTGAACCACACATACATAGGTAAACAGAGAGTATATATCAGATGACTTATGATGACTGAGTTTTTTCACTGGGATACTTTTCATAGTTTCTTAGATTCTGCAGATTCTTTAAAGCTTTTTGGTTAGTTCTTTATGTTAAAGGGAAATAAAATATTAATATTCTGACACTTGTTAAAATGAATGGAAGACTTTATTCAAGACTATCATGACAGGTGAACAGGTGACAGGAGAGAGAGAACAGTCTCAACATTGAACTCACAAAGATAGTTGGGGATTTATAGCCAAGGGGCAGAGTGAGGGGGCCCGTGGGTGGAAAACTCCCAAGAGAAGACCTGAAGTGTAGGGGGTGGTTCTTGCTAAAGTGACCCAACAGGATTCTCACTAAAGGTTGGTCTTATGCATTAAATGGAGAATGAGGAACTTGATCAGATACGGAAAGTGGGAGAATTATTGCTAAAACTGGGGATAAGGTTAAGACGTAGAGGATCCTGCCTACAATTTGGTCAAGGAGAGAGGTTTGTCAATAAAAGCTGCTGTTTTCAGTCTTTGTCAAATTATTGCAATATTAGAAGATGTGCTGTTCTGTTCCTTGGTCAGTTGTTTCCTCTATCTCTCTGGATTCCAACTGTGCTTTTTTGGAAAGAGTGTGTTCCATGTAATTGAAGACCTGCGTGAATATACNCTGTTTTCAGTCTTTGTCAAATTATTGCAATATTAGAAGATGTGCTGTTCTGTTCCTTGGTCAGTTGTTTCCTCTATCTCTCTGGATTCCAACTGTGCTTTTTTGGAAAGAGTGTGTTCCATGTAATTGAAGACCTGCGTGAATATACATTTCTCTAGAGGTTGAGTTGCATGCGTGCATGCTAAGTTGCTTCAGTTGGTTCTGACTCTTTGCAACTCTGTGGACTGTACCCACCAGACTCCACTGTTCATGGGATTCACCAGGGAAGAATACTGGAGTGGGTTGCCATTCCCTTCTCCAGGAGCTCTTCCTGACCCAGGGATCGAACCTGTGTCTCCTGTGTCTCTTAGCTACTCCCAAATGTCTGAGGGCTTCATCTTTCCAAAGCTATCTTAAAGCAAGCCAAAGCCTAAGGTATGTTAGATTACTCCTACATTGTGAACTATAGACTACAGAGCAGTATGAAGGCTGATCAACTTCAGGTTCACTTTTAATTTGAGGATGTAGCACTTTTGCGTTTCAGATTATTTGCAGATGTTGTTCTACTAGAATTTCTCCACCAATGCAGAACCTTTATATATATATATAGGCTGTGCTGAGTCTTATTTGTTGCACACTAGATCTTCGATCTTCATTACAGAATGTGGATCTTTAGTTGTGGCATGCTAACTCTGAGTTGTGGCTTGTGGGATCTAGTTCCCTGACCAGGGATCAAATTGCACCTTCTGAATTAGGAGCCTGGAGTCTTAGCGGACCATCAGGGAAGTCCCACTGCAGATCCTTTCATTTCTGTCCCTTTGCCTCGGTTGACCACCAAAATGAAAATTCAGACATGATAGTATTTGCAAATGTCCTCAGGGCAAATGCAACTTTGCTACTCATTTATCTCTCTATGATTCCTGACACTTTGACATGGTAATTCCTTATTACTATATGTAATACCTTCCTTTGGTGGCTCAGATAGTAAACAGTCTGCCTGCAATATGGGAGACCCAGGTCTGATCCCTGGGTTGGGAAGATATTTTGGAGAAGGAAATCGTCCACTGCAATATTCTTGCCCGGACGACCCCATGGACAGAGGAGTCTGGTGGGCTACAGTCTGTGAAGAGTTAGACACAACTGAGTGACTAACAGCAATAACATATATAATATCTTTGATGAAGATAATTTTTATATTTTATTTAACATTTTTTGCTCTTTTTCAGAGTGAGATTTGGCCCTGATATCCTTGAGGTATGAATTAAAATTTTTATCTTGGACATTTACTAAAGCTTCTTTTTGTGATACAAACATTTTGTCACATAACAGATAGATTTTTATTTGAAATAATTCATTTATGATTGACAAGATGTCTGTGATGTATTATTATTTTTATCCTCATTTACACATAAGAAAAATAGGGCTTATGAAGATTAATTGACTTCAGAGCCGTTAAATAACCTGTTCATTGTTCCAAAGTTAGTATCTAGGAGCCAGATTTCACACTTCATGACCTGATTCTGTCATATAAGAAGAATTTTCAGAAAATTTCTAGTTATTTAATTAGGTAAGGGTGAAAAAATTCGTAGGAGCAGAGAGTGAGAACTGGCCCTATGCAGCAACAATCAGCAAGAAGATGCAAAATAAGAACAATGTCAAGAGTAGTTCAGTAATGAACTAGATATTTCTTTTGCTTCCTTGAACTGTAGTATTATTGTTCAGTTGTTGAATCCGTTTGTGATATTGATTATTGACTGTTAGCTTCAGGACCGTCAATGTCCAAGTCATAACCTTAACACAAGTCTGTCCCTATTTCTTGAAAGAAACCTCTGTCCCAGTAAGACAGTCCTCTTGACTTAAGTGGTATGAGCCTTGCCTTCCTCTCAGGTAGCCAGGTGTGATTACTTCATTTACTCTTAGTTCCTAATCTTGACATTTGACCATGACTTTGATATTTGTTTCCTCTAATGCTTCATATCACCCATCTTGACGCTACATGAAAGCTTGATGGTTTCACTATCATTAAATTTTGCCCTTAAATGCTTTGGGCTTCCCAGGCAGTGCTAGTGGTGAAGAATCCGCCTACCAGTGCAGGAGACACAAGAGACACAGGTTTGATCCACTGGTCAGCAATATCCCCTGGAGTAGGAAATGGCACCGCATTCCAGTATGCGTGCCTGGAAAATTCCATGGACAGAGTAGCTTGGCAGGCTATAGTCCATGGGGCTGCAAAGGGTCTAATACAACTGAACACCTATATATATTATAGATATATATATTTAACATATATTAAATACTTTGGGCATTTTTTCATCCATGATCATCCAATCTGTTAAATCCATACCACAAGAGGTAAACAATCCAAAAAGCATTGTCTTAGATTGAGTCCTCTGGATGAGACATAGGGTGATATGCTGAAGGTTTAGAGGGAGTATGCCCAGGAGATAAATTTTTAAGGAATTGTGGAAGGCAGAACAGGGCAGACAGAGAACCTATCCACTGTGGAACTGCAGCTGAGTCCTCAGCCCCTATTGGGAGCTGTAGACTTCGGTGATCCTTTAGCATTTTCCCAAATTGAGGTTCAGAGGCTTAACTTTTGTACTCCCACACAAGCCGGTCATTGAACATGGCTGGAGTGGGCAAAACCCAGGGTGAGGTGGTTGCAGGCAACCAGTTGGGGGGTTTCCTGTGAGGACACAACTGTGATGCATTAGCTGTGACCTGAGTGTCTTGGTTCTGCTGATCCTGGTGCAATTTTCAGAGATCCTCTATAGCAATACAAAATCTAGAAGGAAATTAGTTAACATAGAATAGAAAAATGTATGAGAATTATGATATACAAGAAGTCCCAGATATAATTCAGGAAATTAGTTGGTATTGTCTGAGTTCTTCATGAGATGCCAACCATATATAATCCATGGACTTCTTATTCTCATTCACTAACATGTGCTCCCAGTGGGGATATAACTCTGCTTCACACTTGAAAGTTACTTGAAATTTCATGTTTTATTGTGAAACTTTTGTGAATTTTGAATGATTATCAAAAATATTTGTGATTGTTTTAATATAAAATCAGTGTTTTAAATAATTTGTCAGTTTAATTATTTAATTTTTCTTCCTCAAATTTTCTAATAAATTTGCTCATGGCTTACGCTGAGCGTGGAGTAGACCCTTGATACGCCATTATAAACCTTCACTATGCAGTGAAGGTATAGTGAACCACTCTTCTGAGTTTGAGAAGAATGACTAAGGCAAAATTAACAACAGTAGCAGTAAAAATTGTAGTAGCAGTTGTAATGATAATAGTGCCCAACATTTGTACAATGTGCTGGAATTTTCAACGTGAAAGAGAGTATAGCATAAGGATTATAGAAATAGATTCCAAGTCTAAAGAGACTGTGTTAAAATCCCAGCTCAGACATTTACAAGCTGTGGAAGTCTTAAAAAGTTGCTTAACCTCTCTGGGTCTCATTTCTCTCAGCTTTAAAATGTGGATTCTAAGCAATCCAAATCACCTGGTTGCTTTGGAAAAAGAATGAGTTTATGTCTATAAAACATTTCAAATAATGCCCCCAGAAGAACACTCTTTAAAGATTTGAGTGGGATACTAAATGCTTTATAAGTAACACTATTTCAAATCCTGTTTCATAATGTTTACAAGTGAACACTATTTAAAAGTTGGCTAAATACATATTTCAACAGATCCTCAAAAACAAGGTGGTAAGACAGGAAATAGTTATAATACGTGGATGGAAAGAGTGGAGCGTAGTAGTAGTTGAAGTCCTTACACAAGCTCATACAGCTTATCAGTGGAATATTTAAGTAAAGGTTCTGTTCATTAAAACGAATCTCTCTCGTTTCTTAGAAATCTTGTTTTTGAAATAGCGACTGCAAACCTACTTTGACGAGCCAGGTAGGAAGAAAAGGCTCTACTTTTAAAAATTATGGCAACAGAATTTATTTTATCATGCAGTTGTCAAAGCAATGCTCTAGACGCTGAAAACATTTGGCCTACATAATAAATGGTTTATTCAATTTAATTAACTTCATGGGAGTAGAAGCCTGAGAGAGAAAAAGAAGCATCCTTCTCTACAAAAGAAACACAGAAATAAAAATGTTTCTGTATATTGTATATAGGCTCCCCCAAATCCTTGGTGGCTTAGAATAATAGACTTTCTTTTTTAGAACTAGAGGGAACATTAGACATCTAATACACCAGATTTATAGAATACCAAATTGAAGCTCAGAAAGGTAAAATAAGTTTTCTGAAATTACAATGCTAATTAGACACAGAGCTGGTATTTAAAATAAGTAATTCTTACTTCTAGGGTATAATATTTCTTTGTTACAGGAATATTAGCTATATTATCTCCAGTTCTTCCCACAAAGGAGACTCTTAAATCAGTCTCAATTTTAGACCTGAATACTCCCACACCTGCAGACCAAGCAGATAACAGTTTCAAAAAAAAAAAAAAAAAGCTAATGCAATTTGCTTTTCCACATTTACAGTCAGATTAAAATATAGGTATAGTTGTTAAAAAGACATCTTTATTCCTCTGTGCTACACACACTGAAACAAAGTTAGATCATTTACTTTGCCCTCCTCTTTTTTTTTTTTACAGCTTCATGGGCTGACCATACTAATTTTGTTTAAGGAAAGCAATTACTGAAAAGTTCCCTTAGACATGCGAATTTAATGGCCTATTTCTATAGTGCATGAAAGAAAACTCTTATAGTGTTAGTGTATTTGAAGTTATCTTAAAAGGGTTTAAAAATCTGCTTTCCCTATAAGAATATGGAAGACAGCATCCGGGCTAGCTGGTGCTAAGAAAAACAATGATTTCCCTCCTTCTAGACATAACTGTCATGCTGTCTCCTTCCATTGCCAACACAAACCTATACCCAATTAAATCTATTCGATTGTATGAATTGATGCTTATGTTTAGTGACTGAGAACTTGAAATAGAAATGGTCTTGTTTGGGTAGTGCAGGAGCAGGGGACTAAAAAAGAAGATGTAAAAGATGGAGTAGAAGGGTGGATGGAATGTGGAGCTTATTCCAGATTGGTCCCGTAGCTTAGTTTCGAACTGGCGGCATAAGGGATAGAGTGACCGGGGCAAGGACAATACCATAAGGTTGGGACTTTGAAGATTCTGGCCATGAGTGGAGTTGCTTCAGGACCCAAAAGACAAACAGTGACCCAGAGATGTGGAAGTTGGTGGTGTTTCTGTGCTGAACCCAGAGCCAGGAGCCCAGCACCAGGAACCTTCATGGCTAGACAAGGCATTCCCATGAGGGGCAGAGGGTGCTGTGAGACCCCTCAGATTTGGTCAGTAGCTGACCAGGGAACCAAACTAGGAGAATAAGAACAGGACATACACGTGGTGGTAGTTTGGTAAGTTTGAATGCAAAGGAGGCATGCTGTCGTTACTCTTGAATATGACTTGGAGACACTTTGAGAGAGGGCAAACATCCTGTTACTTCACAGATGAGAGTACTTGAGGCAGTAGCCAATCAAAGTATATATTTCAAGTTACCCAAAGAGATTCCATCATTGGCTTCAGTTACTCTTCTTACAAGTCTCAATAGGCTCTATGTCATCCATCATAGAATAAGATTCACACAGTCATAACTGGCAATGAATTGTTTTCATATCTGAATATTCACATATTGTATTGTTGATGTTAGGAGCTAAGTGATGTCCAGCTCTTTTTGGAACCCCATGGACTGTAGCCCACCAGGCTCTTCTGTCCGTGGGATTTCCCAGGATGGAAAATGGAGTGGATGGAGTGGATTGCCATCTCCTTCTCTAGGGGATTTTCTTCAACCAGATTGAACTCACATCTCCTGCATTAGTTGGTAGATTCTTTACCACTGAGCCACTAGAGAAGCCCCCAACATATTGTATACATGCAATTAATAGCATCACTTCATGGCAACCCACTCCAGTATTCTTGCCTGGAGAATCCCATGGACAAAAGAGCCTATCGGGCTATAGACCAAAGGGTCACAAAGGGTCAGACATGACTGAGCGACTGTACTCAATACCACCAACTCCAGCTCATTTAGCTTCCCTCAATGCAGGGATATTGCTACAGTATGTATTTAACTTTTTTTTTTCCCCCTACAATCGCTGTTTTATCAGCTCCAAATTCTCACTACAGTAAATAAGTCTTACTTATTGTAAGCCCAAAGCAGTTTCTTGGTAACTCCCATTCTTGAATCTTACTTCTGCCCTTAGCAGCAATAGACTTGCTCTTCTGCATGGTATTTGTATTTGAAGTATTTGAAGATAGATCTTGTGTTCACCTCCAACTTGCATTTTCATTTTTCCACTCTATCTTGTTCTTCAACCACACTATATCTGGGGTCCTTACCTTTCACTATCTTAGTCAAGTTTTTCCTTACACTTATTATTTATAGTCTCAATATAGCATTTACATTGAGACTCAAGATTTCAAAGTAAGCTAACCTTAAGGTATTTTCTCCCTTAATAAGAAGAATGCACATCCCTTCTTTCAAAAATAATGACCTTAAATAAATAGAATACTAAATCAGTGAAAGAAGTGGAATTAACAGTAAATTGATTTATAATCTCAGCAGCTGCCTTCTGTGAAAGAGTGTGAATGAAGGGAAGTGTAAAGTGCTTACTGAAAACTTGAAATACATCAATATGCTACTTATGAAAATCCTGTGGGGTAGTTACCACCTCCATTTACAGAGGAGAAAAACTGAGGTTCGGAGAAGTTTTATAACTTGACTAAAGCACACAGCTGGTGTATGAGAGATCCTGAATCAATGTACATATATATGTTCATATACGAATTCACACACAGGTTTCTCTATCTGGTACTGACTTTTCCTAGTTCTTGCTCCTCCAGCCTCAAGGATATTTTAGGAGGGGAGAAAGCAGCTAAGACAGCTCTTTATATACTTAAAATCTCACCTATCCTAATTTAAAAGATTGAAGTAAGAGTCAGTAGATACAGCAGGACAAATTGTCCTCAAGGCATAGTACAGAAGAGCAACAATTCTGAGATGATTAGGGAGTTTTGGGTAGCTCTAGTGGTAAAGAACCTGCCTGCTAATGCAGGAGATGTAAGAGACATGGATTTGATCCCTGAGTTGGGAAGATACTCTGGAGAAGGAAATGGAACCCCACTTCAGTACTCTTGCCTGGAGAATCCCATGGACAGAGGAGCCTGGTGGGCTGCAGTCCATAGGGTAACAAAGAGTCAGACATGACTGAAGCGACTTAGCACAGCACACATATTGTGGTAATGGGTGGCAATGGCTCCATATAAAGATCTTGTGGTCAATTTCTATACACAAGTATTTTCACATAAATTTATATCCTCTATCTTGCACATGTGTAGTTTATTTGTGTGTGTGTGTGTGTGTTTGTTTTTTTTTTTTTGAGCAGATGAAAACCAAATACCAACAATTACTTCAATTCCTATTAGGCGTCAGTATTTTTTTTTCCCTCTCTTTTAAAATGCTTATTTGTCTGGCCTGTTCATTCTTCTAGCCAGTGAATTTATTATTTATGTCAGCATTACATCATCCATATATCTGAGCATTCTGGGTCTTCCCCCAGCCTCTGATCTAAATCTTGAAATGAATGTAATGTAGGGCAGAGAGGTTTTACAGCTCTCTCTACCCTGGCATATACATAATAAAGATCAAAATTGAAAAGATGAAAGGCTTCCATGAAAGCATGCTCACTGGAGGAAATCTCTCTAGAAGGACAAACATCAGTGTTCCCTTCTACCGTATCTCAAATGCAAAAAAAACCCCAAAACAAAACCCCACAAACCCTCACCAACCAAAAAGTGTAGCAAGTAAACTAACCTAATATCATATATTATCATATGCCTCATATATATTATCATATCTAACAAGACTCTTGTGAGAAAGGTAATATTAATTTTATATTACTGCTAAGTTAACTAAATTTCATAGAATGTAAACAAATCCTTTGATATCATAGATCTTTTATCAGACCCTGATTACAAGACTGGTTTCTGATATGAAGTCAATACTATGAAGCACTTACTTGTCTAAGTCTTCTGTGTTCCTCAGTTTTGGACAAAATTGTTTTTCTCCTCAGCCTTTTCCTTCACTCTGTCCTACCAGCATTACCATCACTTTCTAAAAATGAACTCCAGCCACCAATACAAATATTTGAATATCTTTAAAATTTCTGTATTGGGATCCTTTTTGTAAACTCTAAAAACTCCATGGTTTTGATAGCTTGCAGTGAACAGTGTCACATTCTTGCTCTCCAAAGAAGATTTAGCTTTGGGACCAGGGACCAGCCTTGATCACTCAAGAGTTTTTGTGTAGCAGAGTTTTATTAAAGTGAAAAAGGGACAGAGAAAATTTCTGACATAGACATCAGAAGGGGGACGGAGAATTCTCCCCTTGCTAGTATTGGCAAGGGAGTGATACAGTTGTTTTTTTTTTTAATTGGTTATTATAATAAATCAAAAGAATGTCTCAAGGTTGTAAGGATCTTATTAGACCCACTCCCACAATATACATTTTAAGATAACAAGATTAATCAGGTTTTCAGGAAGGAGAAATGTGTCCTCAAGCAGGATACATTATTGTTATATAATCCTTACTAAGGAATATAGAAAAAAATGATCCTTTCCTCCTCCTTGAAAATTCCAGACCCCTATCTCCTCCTTGACAGCCCCAGACCCTTTTCTCCTCCTCAGAGACCTTGGATTTCTCATCAACCTGCCTAGAAATTGACTCTTTCATTCCCCCGTTTTTTTTTAGGAGAATTATGATGCCAAGGGAAAGGAGTGCCATTTTCATTCCATAACTACTTCCTGCTGTTGAGGGGCTTTGTCCCTAAATAGTTGAGGCAACATACTCTCCTAACCCTCCTGTGGAGGGTCTTTGATCCAGGGGCCTCCTGTAATAGTTGGAGGAGGCTGTGGCACTGGTAGGAGCCTGGACAAACATTTGAAACTTAAAAGGTTTCAGACCATTAGGAACAATTCCAATTACACAGTTACAGATGTAGGGAGCAAAGAGTAACAACAGAATAATTAGAATTATTACAATTAAGACGGTTTTTACCATGGGGAGCTAGTTAACATTTTTCAAAGTGAGGTGACTGAGGCTTTAGGAGTATCCGTAGCCTGAATGATTGTATTCACGTGTTTAGTAAAGTGAGTAACATTAGTACTCTTACCTGGTATATATGTAAAACACTGGGTATGAATAATGGCACAAGTTCCTCCTTGTGCAGCCATTAGAATATCTAAGGCCAATCTGTTTTGTAAAACCACCTTTCTAATTTGTATTTGTTCAGCATTAAGGGCTGAAATCGCTTTTGGAGAATTTTGTAAAGCCTGTTGAGTAAAGTTAGTCAGAACATCAACTTGCAGCATAACATCTGTAGTTCCCAGATAGGGAATGAATATTGCAGCCAGATAAGCATACCAGTGAAATACAAACCTTGCCCAGTGAGTTTAAGGTGTGGCAGTTTGGTAGGCTTCTCTGGAAGCTCTGAAAATACGAAGTCATGAGTAAAAGTTAGACTTAGGGTGCATCTCCCTATTCAGCCAGGAGGAAGCCACGCCCATAGGTAAGAACCACATATCCAGAGTGGCCAATATGGAGCAAGCCAGTGTGACTGAAGGATCCAGTCTCAATCAGTTCCTGGCCAGGAAAAAAGAGGACCTAAACTGGGATCGCAAAGCACAAGAATGATTGTATTGTATAGTTCTTGAGGCAAAACCCCCAGTTGTTTCCAATCATTATAATTAAGTTGTCAACTAACTTCTGGGGATGGCTCTATTTGTTCCCCACATATGGAAGCGTTAGATAGTAGGGATCCCTTTTTAGGAGTTAGCCATATGACCTCATCCCATATTTGATAAACATCAGGTAGAAAACCACCAGATCTAGACCCATTTACCTTCTTATATGCAGCAAAATAGTCATTAAACCAAGTTAAAATCAAAATTAAAAGTCACATTATGCCCATAGTTAAGTGAAAGTGAAAGTGAAGTTGCTCAGTCCTGTCTGACTCTTTGCAATCCCATGGACTGTAGCCTACTAGGCTCCTCCCTCCATGGGATTCTCCAGGCAAGAGTACTGGAGTGGGTTGCCATTTCCTTCATAGTTAAGGTATAATATATTATACCAGTCCATCTTAGGATTGCTAAATGTCATCACAGAGTTGAAGAAAGTCTCTTCCTTGAAGTGGAGAAACCCACCATGGGAAGACTTCTGTTAATGAGTGGGGAGAGTGCTCTGCACACCCAGCAATTATGTCGATTGTGGAATGTGGCATAGAATGAGTGCAGGATAGGAAGGCGTTGTCCTGA
The DNA here is from genome assembly GCA_006410875.1 of Neotragus pygmaeus. Taxonomy (NCBI): domain Eukaryota; kingdom Metazoa; phylum Chordata; class Mammalia; order Artiodactyla; family Bovidae; genus Neotragus; species Neotragus pygmaeus. The sequence goes on along the minus strand of SJYV01052547.1, from coordinate 343,500 downwards.
GGGTCAAATGGCAGACTCAGTACTTTTGGAGTCAGCTGTGGCAAGCCCACGTATATTCTCAGGCCCATCTCGGTTTCTGGCTCAAACACTGGCTTGTTTGATTCAAAGGCTGGGTCAGGAGTTAACCTTCAAGTAATGTCTGTTGAAAAGGCTGAAAGCTGAGTCACAGTTAATTTTAAGGCTTCAGAATCTATGACAATATCTGTGCACAAAAACAGTCTGTCATAGTGACAGTTCCTTCTTCTTAGGGACAGCTTGAGTCTTCATTAAACCTACAGGGAGAACTTTAAACCAACTCTCTCGTGTTTCCTGAGTTAGCTTATGCAGTTGCCTCCTAATAACGTCATTAGCCTTTTCGAATTTTTCTGAAGATTGGGGTCTCCAGAAACAGTATAAGTAATATTCTATTCCTCGAGCTTTTGACACCACTTGAGTTACAGCATCTCTAATTACAGATCATTGTCACTCTGAACTTTAGGGTTTAAGATCCCACCTNATTTTTCTGAAGATTGGGGTCTCCAGAAACAGTATAAGTAATATTCTATTCCTCGAGCTTTTGACACCACTTGAGTTACAGCATCTCTAATTACAGATCATTGTCACTCTGAACTTTAGGGTTTAAGATCCCACCTACATCATGAGAAGTCAATACTATAAGATTTTGCCCATTAGTAAACTTATGATCTTTAGGCGTTAGTAAAATGATAGTAACAACTACCCTTGAATAATGTGGTCATAGCCTTTATTTTCAGTAAGGTACCAAACTTGGATCCTATGAGAAAGTTCAAAGTTGGAGCTTGCAGGAAAGCAGTTTGAAGAGCCTTACAAGCCTTTTGAGTCTCTGGGGACCAAACCAGCTTGTCGGTTTGCACCTGCTGAGTCTCAGTTATAAGTTTATATAAAGGCTAGGCAAGTTCCTCATAATCCAGAATCGAAATGCAACAATAGCATGTAATGCCCAAGAATCTTCTCAGTTGTCTTAAAGTCATATTTGGCTTATTTAGGAATTTCAGACAATAAAGTATAAGGATTAGACACATTATTCATATATTTTGAATATGTATCCATTTATCATTTGACATTTTTATGCCCCAAATAGGAGTGTTGCATGGACTGTTATAGGGAATTAATAGCCCTTGTTTCTTTGAATTTTCAATGATGGATTTTAACCCTTCCTTAACCTTGAGTTTCAGTGGATACTGCTTTTGATGTGGAAATAAATGCGGGTGTTTTGAGCTTGACAACTATAGGAATAGCATTTTGTGTTCAACCCACAGATTTCCATCAGCCCACACGTTAGGATTTACATTTTGCTCAATTAATGGGAGAGAAAGAGTAGGCTCTATATTTGTGAAAACAGAGGCCTGTACCGTGTTCAGTATATCCCTCCCCAGAAGGAGTGAGAGACTCTGGCACAATTAGAAACTCTTGAGAAAATAGTACAGAGTCCCAGTTGCAGCTTAAAGGATGACTGAAATAATAGCATTTGGCTTGTCCAGACAGCCCCATTACAGTAGTAGATTGGGAGGAAAGTGGACCAGGGGCTTCAGTGAGCACAGAGAAAGTTGCCCCAGTGTCCAAAAGGAAATCGACTGATTGCTCCCCCCCCCACAGTTATTAATACCCAGGGTTCCTCAGGTGTAATTAGGATGGGAACTTGGGTGGGGACCACTAGGGAATTATCAGTCCTGATTACCTTGAGAGTCTGACCCCTGGGACCTACACTTTGGCGGGCAGTCTCTTCTCCATATGGGCCTTTGCAGATCGGACATGGAGCCAGGGATGGCTTAGATGCCTGAGGGCAATCCTGCTTGAGATGCTCCCTCCTTTCCACAATAATAACAAGCCCATCCCTTTTCACCTGGGCTCTGGGCATTTTTCTCAGGCTGTTTCAGAGCAGGTCTAACAGCCATGCTGCGGTTTCAGTCTTTCCCTGGTGTTTTATTTTGCCTCTTATTTTCCTCCTCATATTCTCTACTCTAATATACCATCTGAGCCAGTTGCAACAGTTTTTTAAAGACTAATTTGGCCCAAACTCCTGGTTTCATAACCCATGACAAATATCTGAAGCTGATTGAGTGACAAATCTATCTTTTAAGATCATTCCTCCTTTGTACTTTTGGGATCCTCTCCTCCAGGTAAACTTGCGGAGAGTCTCCTAAAGTCTATCTAGGAATTTATCAGGAGTTTCCTTCTCTCCCTGTTCTATGTCAGCCAACTTAGCATAATTTAAAGTCTTAGTGTGTGCTTGCTTGAGTCTTTCAAGAATACATCTGGTAAAGTGGTTCTGATCCCACCTTCCTTTAGCCATGCCACAGTCCCAGTCTGGCTCTGACATGGTAACTGCTTGGCTCCCAGTAGGGAGGAGGGCTATTTTGTGTTCCCTCTTTCTCCTGGTCTCATGTTCAAGCCATTCATCTCCAAAAGTAGGAGCTTCCCCAAAACTCAAGTTTTCAAGTCAGGAGTCAGCGTCTATCCCAAGACATACATTACATCTCTCCAAGAAAGCTCATAAAGTAAAGCTAGTCCCATAAAGGCTTCTATGTATTTCTTGGATCCTCTCGATAGTCTCGACCACAATTGGTACTGTTTGAATTTCTATCGAGAAGAGGCAACCCCTCCTGGAGGGGTGCCCTGACTCTCAGCCTGTGCATTTGGGAGCCCCAGATACAGGGGCAAAGAGGACAGGAGGCAGCTGAAGTTTTCACACCCAAATCTGTACCCTTAGGACATAAGTCTGGCATGTCTCACAGAGCAATAAAGAGCAACACATACGTCACTTCTACCCATTTCTCTTGTTTTCTACAGAACTGGTCTAGTTGTAAAACAGTAATAATTGAGAACCTTCAATGGGTCAGTATTCCCTGTCTTCCAAAGTATACTGTGGCCATTCAGTATCACAGAAGAAGACCAGGTGTGTCTTTTTAAACTCTGGAGATCAAACTTGTCTCAGTTATTTTTTTTTTTCTTTTTTAATACATTTTAAAGAAGTGGTTCTGAAACTGTTAGCTCCCATCTGTAAGAGAGAAAAAAGCAGCATCCACAGCTGTGGCTTCTTTCCACTGGAGGCATCCCTCCCTGCTCTAGATGGGGGTGCAGATAGACTTTCCACCGAAGCTTTCGCTGGTCAGACTTAGCCTGTCCCTTACCAGTGCAGGCGCCTCACTCTTCTCTCCCAGTTCTGCCACCAAGACAGAGTGGAGATGCACCAGGGGTAGAGCTGATGGCATCCAAGATTGATTTAGTTCCATACCACCAAGATCTTTGTTTGATTTGCCCTTTTCTCTGATGCCACTTGTGGTGAAGCAGAGTAGTTTTCCCAGAATGTTTCCTAGGGCACTAGGGGGGGAAAAAGCTAGGACCCCTAGGGGAAGCATCTGTCTTTCATGCGCCCATGCACATCCCCGAGTGCATTCCTGACTGCAGTGGAAATGGTGAGTCATAAAGGGATGAACAACAACCAAGATGTCCCTTCTCAGTGACAACATGCCAGGATAGCAAAAGAGGTAGTGGAGGGCTGGCCAGCAAGGAAAAGGTGATTTTTGTCCTCAAGCTACTAGGGTCAATCCTTCCAGTTCATTCCCACAGATTCCATAGAAGGGATATCTAGGGAGTTGAAACAGAAGCCATTGAAGAGCTTCCTCTGGTCCACTAAGAGCTAGTGCTACCAAAGGAAGAAGCCCATTGCACTTCCAATCTGACCATATCCTGCAATTCCCAATCTGTGTCCTGCAGTGCTTCTAGCCACACAGATTGGAGGCTCAGCCATGACAAAGACTCACTTTCAGATTCCTGGCCCCTGAGGCAGGCAGCCCAGACAGTAACCTCTAGCCTAAGAGATGTTCCTGTAGCTAGAGTTCTGCCTAGTTCCCGAACTTGTTGCAGGAGCTAAAGTTCCACCTTGCTCCATATATGCTCCGAGTAACTCTCTAGCAAGGCTTGCCTAGTCTAGCAAGGCTAATTGCTTCTAAGTAAAAGTGCATAGCAACAGCATGGATCACAATTCCCATGAAGGCCTATGATCCAATAGATTAGGTTAGTAGTTCTAATTCCCCACACAATTATGAAATGGTCAAAGGGTCCAGGAAAAGGTGACTAAGAAAGGAAAGTTCAGTCCACATGCTTTGCCCATCTCTGAGACGGCTGGATGGTGTCACCGACTCGATGGACATGAGTTTGAGTGAACTCCGGGAGTTGGTGATGGACAGGGAGGCCTGGCATGCTGCGATTCATGGGGTCACAAAAAGTTGGACACGACTGAGCGACTGAACTGAACGGTCATTCACAGATCTAATTATTATTTTATTTATCTCCTTTTATTAAATTGCAAATAGAAGATCCACTAACACATTTGATCTTCATATATGTGCATCAATTTCACATCTTTCTTTCCTGAATACAGATTGAGATTTACTCAAAGTCTCATATATCACTAGTCAACAATGATATGAGATTGAAGGCAAAAGGAGAAAGAGGTGTCAGAGGATGAGATGGTTAGATAGCATCACCAACTCAATGGACATGAATTTGTGCAAACTCTGGGAGATAGTGGAGGACAGAGGAGCCTAGTGTGCTGCAGTTCATGTGGTCACAAAGAGTCAGACATGACTTAGTGACTGAACAGAAACAAATTACTGTCATTCTGAGTAAAATTTTCATGAAACTCTCAAGTATTGAATATCTCAGTTTTTCTTTATCAGTCTATCCAATAATGATAATACATTGACAAGTGTACAGTAGCTTGTGGGAATAATATGTTAATGGACACATATTACTATATTATGGGATAAAATTGGGAACAGATATTTTGGGACTAGGATGTATATCTCTAAGTTCTTGAAGAACATAGAAATGCCTCTTAAATTTTGAGTGACATAGAGGCTGTTTCACCACAGTTGTTCCTTCATTCCCTGAATCTTTATAAGTAGGAAGACTATGTGGTGGATCATAGTCTCCATCTGTTGGATAAATAAACTGATTCCTAGAGAACTGATGTGCCTCTCCCCAGATCATGTACCTATTTCATAACAGATCCAGAACTAAACCTTGGCTTCTCTTTCAGTATAACAATAACTACTAAATATTAGAGTCATTGTATATTGTCACACTTTACTGACAGAATTTCTAATTATGGCACCAATTCTTTGCTGTATGGATACATTGCTCCCACTGCTGCTGCTGCTGCTAAGTCACTTCAGTCGTGTCCAACTCTGTGGGACCCCATAGACGGCAGCCCACCAGGCTCCCCCGCCCCTGGGATTCTCCAGGCAAGAACACTGGAGTGGGTTGCCATTTCCTTCTCCAATGCATGAGAGTGAAAACCATACTATAAATGAAGAAACTGAGGCGCAGGGACTTTAAACAACTTGTCCAAAGTCAAGCAACTGATGTGATGTAGAGAAAGTAGTTCAAATCAGATCTTTAAAGCCTTCTGTTTTTACTACTGTCAGGGAGAGATGGGTAGCAGCCTGGGAGTCAGTGGCATCTTCTAGTGTTCTCTCTGGAAAGGGTTCTAAACCAGATTTTTCTTTTTTTTTTTTTTTTTAAGCGATTATTCCCTCCAAAGCCAGTCTCAAAATTTTTGTGTTATGTTTCTTATCCTTACTTTAGTTCCATTTTGTTTTGGTTTCTTGTCATTGTAACAACACTAATGCTTTAACAGTGGGCTTCTCATATTGGTTATTACCTTCACTAAGCAGTTGAGATTAGGACATTTTTGGCTAAAATTTACATTTGAATCAAAATGGTCAGATAGTTTATAACTGCAATGAAAACTACATGTTTTCATTCTCTTCCACACATGTGACATTTTGCATGATTTTTTTTACAAAGTATTTGTATGTATATACATATTTGTAGCAACTATCAAAATTACTGGCTAAACATTAAATTAAATGCTGTTCTTCTCTCTCTGTGTTTAATGTTTGGTTTTCTGTAACTGTTTTACCTGCCCATTAAAAGAAAAAAATCAAAAATGTTCATGTGCATTCAGATGTTGCTTGCTATTTTCTTTTCAGTTAAACATGCAAATTGTCATCATTGGCAAATTGACTATACTGCAATTAGATGGAAATCATCTCTTTTATTCAATTTTTCAAAAGCGTGAATGTCTCTTCAACTTTCCAAATACATTTCCCCTCTTTTGTGTCTCAGATCTTGTGTGATTTTTGTAATCATTTTTTCTAATTGCTTTTTTTTTCTTTCTCCTACACTTGCATCAAAGCTGTGTTTTTCACTCTTATAGCTTTCTTATCACTCTATATACAGGCGATCTCTAACCTTGACCTAAATTCTCCTTTACATGTCTACAAGTTGCTAGGATATATTTTTATTCGACAGTTCAGTTCAGTTCAGTCGCTCAGACGTGTCCGACTCTTTGCTACCCCATGAACCGCAGTATGCCAGGCCTCCCTGTCCATCACCAACTCCCAGAGTCCACTCAAACCCATGTCCATTGTGTCGATGATGCCATCCAACCATCTCATCCTCTGTCATCCCCTTTTCCAAATCTTTCCCAGCATCAGGGTCTTTTCAAATGAGTCAGCTCTCCGCATCAGGTGGCCAAAGTATTGGAGTTTCAGCTTCAACATCAGTCCCTCCAATGAACACCCAGGACTGATCTCCTTTAGGATGGACTGGTTGAATCTCCTTGTAGTCCAAGGGACTCTCAAGAGTCTTCTCCAAAACCTTGAACTAAAAAGCCCTAAGCTTGAGGCTTGGTTTTTTTTTTATTTTTTTATGATTGCATTCATTGATAAAGAATGAGATGAATCTCTGATGCCTATTCAAAACAAGCACTATTCTTGTTTTGCTGACTCCTTTGGAGGAAGCCAGTTCCATTCACATGCAAATTTTAAGCTGAATCATATAAACTCATTTTTAAAGAAGTAAATATAATACATATATCATTGTGCCCCCATGCTTTTGATTTTGTTTATTTTTTAAATCAGAGTTAAAATATATAACATAAAATTTACTGTTATAACCATTTGGATTGGAATCCAATTGCTTTGTAATGTGTTAGTTTCTGCTGTACAATGTAGTGAATTAGCTATCTGTATACATATATCCTCTCCCTCTTGAATCTCCTTTCCATCTGCCTGTGCCATCACAGAACTGAACTCCTCATACAGTGTACAGCACAGTAGTAGCTCAAGCACTTTATGTTTACCAGATCTCTGTTAACTTTTCCTCTTGCAAAACTGTATTTGTGGAATAAGAATGTGTCTTTTCCACCCTCCCCCAGCACCTGGCAACCAATATTCTACTTTGTGTTTCTAAGGTATGATTATTTCAGATGCCTCATATAAGTAGAATCATGGAGTAGTGATCTTTTGTGTTTGATTTGTTTCACTTGACACAAAGTCCTCAGGCTCCATCCATGGTGTAGCATGTGACAGGATTTCCCTTCTGTTTTTAAAGTGAAAACTCTTTCACTGTATGTATATATACCACAGTTGCTTTATTCATTCATCTGTTGATGAACATTTAAGTTACTTCTACCTCTTGGCTATTTTAAATAGTCCAACTATGAATACAGGTGTGCAAAAATCCTTTTATAATTCTGTTTTCAATTCTTTTGAATATACACCAATTAGTGGGGTAGCTGGATCATATGACGATTATATCTTAAAGGTTTTTGAGAAACCTGCATTCTGTTTTCCACTGTAGCTACATCATCTCACATTACCTCCAGTGGTGCACAACGGATTTGATTTCTCCACATCGTGGCCAATACTTGCTATTTTCTAGTTTTTGATGGTGGACATCCTCATAGGTGTGAAGTGATAGCTCATTGTGGCTTTGATTGACATTTCTTTTACAATTAGTGATGAGCATTATTTCATGATTGTTGGTCATTTGTGTAACTTCTTTGGATAATTCTTTTTTCAAGTCCTTTGTTCATTTTTTAATTGGATAACTTTCTTTTTGTTGTTGTCATTGAGTTTTAGGAGTTCTTTATATATTCAGAATATCAACCTCTTGTCAAATATATACCTTATATATATGGTATACATAAATATATAAATATACTTTTGTTGCCTGTATTTCTGGTGTCAAATTCAGTTATCTTATTTATACTAGTTAAGAAAAATAGCAAAAATAATATAAATACTACTTAAAATTCACTGAAAACATTAAGGATTAGATCAGGACTTAGAATGGCAATGAGTCACAACCTGAATTAATGCTATCCTTGTGTTTGTTGCAGTGAAGTTCTAAATGAAAGGAAAATTACAAAATTACATTATGTACATGGTAGTAAATTTAAATGAGGAAAGAGAAAGGAAATTAATGAATGAAAGAATGAAGAAGAGAAAACAAATGTCTTTCCTGAATTAAAAATGATGATCAAACAGAGTAATGAAAGCAGAAACGTTTATGTGTATATATGTATCTCTACATAGGTGGATATTCAGGATGTCCGATTCAAAGTAATAAAATTGCCCTTAAATTCAGGATGAACTATGTAGTTAATAATACTCAATTTTCAAAATTGAATCTAGAAATTAAAAAATACTTGTTCCTTGGAAGAAAAGCTATGACCAACTTAGACCATGTATTAACAAGCAGAGACATCATTTTGCTGACAAAGGTCCATAAAATCAAAGCTGTGGTTCTTCCAGTAGTCATGTACAGATGTGAGTGTTGGACCCTAAAGAAGACTGAGCACCAAAGAACTGGCGCTTTCAAATTGTGGTGCTAGAGAAGACTCTTGAGAGTCCCTTGGATGGCAAGGAGATTAAACCAGTCAATCCTAAAGGAAATAAATCATTAATATTTATTGGAAGGACTGATGCTGAAGCTGAAGTTCCAACACTTTAGCCACTGATATGAAGAGCCGACTCATTGGAAAAGACTCTGATGCTGGAAAAGATTGAGGTCAGCAGGAGAGGGGGTGACAGAGGATGAGATGGTCACATGACATCACTGATTCAATGGACATGAGTTTGAACAAACTCCAAGAGACAGTGAAGGACTGGGAAGCCTCATGCTGCAGTCCATGGGGTGGCAAAGAGACATGATTTAGCAACAATAACAATCACTTCAAGTTGTTGGGAAACTGATGAAATTCTTAAGAATGTTCAAAACAATCTTGCTTACATTCCCTTCTTTTTAATTCCTTCCCCTTGAGTTTATATCAATATTTTCCCCAACTACTTTAGCCTTTTGTTGTTCAGTTGTTCAGTCATGTCTGACTCTTCGGGAACTTTATCCTTTACCTGCATTACAACTCAAGACTCAAATGACTACTAGCAGAATTATGTCTTCATGTTGTGAAATACAAAATATTTTATTTCTCCTTAGGCTGCCACATTTTTTTGGTCATTTTCTTCTTTTTTTGTCTAATTCATTTTAACCAGTTATGTACCAGGAATGAGATTATCAAAGCACATATGATCTCTGCCCTCATGGATTAGTAGCATGGAACGTGCATAGGAAAAAAATATATGAAGCAAATAATCTCAAAAATGTATAAATGAGGAGTATGATAAGCACTGCGATTGAAAAAAATAATGCCAAGTTAATGGATTAGGGAGTTCATTTAATCTGAGGAGTTAGAATAGACTTCCCTGAAGAAAAGTGATTTAATTTGTATCTGAAGATAAACTGGAAATGTCTGAGCAAAGTGGTTGTAAGGAAAACGTTGAGGGCTAACAGATGACAGGCCATGTCTAAAAGTCTTGATACGTGAAAAATCATGGCGCTATAGTGATTCCTATGCTTTCTAGAAGAATGAAAGGATTGTGGAGAGAGCATAAGTGAGAGAGGAGAGAATGGTTAGCAGGCTAGCAGGAGATGATATGAATTTGGACCAGAATAGTGGAAGCTTTGGAGATGGCAAGATGAAGACAGCATAGACATATTTAAGAGTGAAAATCAAAAGTAATTAAAGACAGATATTTCATGGGAGTGAAACAATCCATTTCAAGGTTGATGCCTATAGCTCCACCTTCTAAACTAAATGCATAGTTCTCTCATTTGCTAGGAGAAGGCAACCTCAGATAAGAAGCAGTTTTGGAGAAACTATGATGAATTTACCTTTGGACTTGTTCCATTTGAATTTTCCTTTAGGGCATCTAATCTGCATGCGGAGAGCAGGTGATTGGATAGATGATCTGCACTCAGATGAAAAGTCCTGACTGACAGTAAAGATTTGGGAGTCAGGATCCTCTCCAAGGATCTTTNTACTTTTGCCACCTGATGCAAAGGACAGACTCATTTGAAAAGACCCTGATGCTGGGAAAGATTGAAGGTGGGAGGAGAAGGGGACAACAGAGGGTGAGATGATTGGATGGCATCACTGTCTCAATGGACACGAGTTTGAGTAAACTCTGGGAGTTGGTGATGGACAGGGAGGCCTGGCGTGCTACAGTCCATGGCGTTGTAAAGAGCTGGACACAACTAAGTGACTGAACTGAACACTTAATGATGATAAAATTGAAAACCATTTGTAATAAGCAAATGAAACCTAATCTTGTATTTAATTTAGCTTTCTCAAAGTCCTAGAATGTTACAATCTTACTCATTTGAAATTAATGGAGGTTCATGCTGCTTAAATAATGGTAGAGGGATATTTATTAAAAGAAAATATATTTGTTGTATAAGAAAAATTGAGTCAAAAAACACTCCATAAGAATGTATTAGATTGCTCAGGTTACTACAACAGAATGTCACAGACTGTTTGGCTTAAACAGCAGAAATTTACTTCCTTGTAGTTCGGGAGGCTAGAAGTCCAAGATCAAGAGGCCAGCAGGGTTGGTTTCCAAGGGGACTTTCCTGGCTTACAGATGTTACTTTCTTGTTCTGAACTCAAATGTCCTTTTCATTGTGCTTGTATGTTCCTTGTGTCTCTTCCTTTTCTCTTAAGGACAATTCTACTGGATTAGGACCCCACTCTTATTTAACCTTAGTCACCTCTTTCGTAGTTCTGTCTGCAAATCAGGTACATTGGGGAATCAAGACTCCAGTGGGTGAATTTTGAGGGAGATACATTCAGTCCATAGCAAGTGGATGTAAAGTATAATATGACTCAAGTAAAAATCTAAAAATTTAAAATATCTGGAAAGGATATTATCTACCTGGAAGGAGGTTGCTTCACATCATTTATCTCTAGGTAGTATGAAAAAAGATGATATGATTTTTATATTATTATTATTATTTGATCCCTCTGGTTTTTTTCCCCTTAACTTCTCTTCAATAGGCATATATTCCTGGTATGACTTCAAAAGGCAATCAGTGTAGTATAGTATAATGTATAACATTTCACCTGTTATTAACCACATTTAAGAAATCAGTGTAGTAATATGGCATACCCAAGATCAGATTTCCAAGAGTAAGTGTTGAAAAATTTTCAACATATTATGAGGCCATCATACATCCTATTATGATAACATCTTGAAATGAGTTGTTCATCATTCAGTTATGTCCAACTCTTTGAGACACCATGGACTGTAGCTTGCCAGGCTCCTCTGTCCATGGGATTCTCCAGGCTAGTATACTGGAGTAGGTAGCCATGCCCTTCTCCAGAGGGGTCTTCCCAACCCAGGGATGAAACACAAGTCTCTTGCATTGCAGGAGACACAAGAGACTTGGGTTTGATTCCTAAGTCAAGAGGATTTGCTGAATGAGGGCATGGCAACCCACTCCAGTATTCTTGCCTGGAGAATCCCATGGGCACAGAAGCTGGTGGGCTGCAGTCTAGGGGTCCAGGGGGTCACAATGAATTGGACATGTTTGAAGCGACTGAGCATACACTTGAAATGAAGACAGTTTGGACAGAGAGACACGGATCTGGTGGGTAGATGTACATTCAGAGACACCACTGGCCCTCTATCCCAGCACACACATTTTGGTTTCATGTTTCTGTTGAAATCTTCTCCACTGGTAGCCCCAATATTTTGTGAAGCAAAATTCTTTTTTTTTTGTTTTTGTTTTTGAAGAGGAAAGTCATTAATTAGGTGGAAAAGGGATAAGAAGAAGGGGCTAGGAGCTAAAAAAAGATGAAGACACAAGTGTCACCTTTCTTTGTTTTTTTAATCTGTTGAGTTGAACTCTGTCAGCATGAATCATTTTAGCCATCCATGGGTAGTATTTAAGAATTCACAAGCCTTATGATACTATTTTTGAACTAGAATATCAATAATAAAGGAAGGTGTGTTACGATATGGCAGAGGTACACAACACTGCAGGATGTGCATGGAACATTCTCAGAGTGGGTTTACTTTAATGAAACATTTTGGAAAATGTACCGTAAACCACAGAAAATACAGCTCTATTGAGGCTTAGGACAGAAACTACATAAGAAGTTTTAAATAAAACTTCAAAGAAATTTTGTTTTACAGGTAAATCTATTGGCTTATACTACCAGATATCTAATACATTATTATAATTATTGTACAATGCTGTGGTGGAAATATCAGAGGACTCTTTTCATTCATTCCATGGGGATGTTCCTGAGGCACAGAAAAGTCTTAGCTATTGCAATGGTTGGTGTCTCTCCAAAACATCCCAAATATTTAAATAAATGCACAGTCTATCTGTGCTATTAATTCATTGGAGGAATTAAGAAAAAATATTTAAAACATCCCCTTGGCAGGGGGCATTAAAAATGTTGTAGAAATACTGATCTATTCAGATCAGTCACTTGGCATTATTTGACTAGTTGACTTTTATATTTTTAAAATTTAAAGTCAGTAGATTTTGTCCTCTATCTATCCTACCTATAGTGGAAGATATTACAGAGAGATCTGTAAGGTTGAATACAATTGAAAAAAGATTGATATTGTTAATATAGTTTGTTAGAGAAGAAAAGAAGTCACTATACATGGATTGAACTGAAAATAAAAACAAAACAAAACTACAGACTATAGAGGTTTTGCCTTAATTGGCCATAAAGCGTTTCATGACCATGATTTCTTTACTTATTAGGGTTCTTTATTATTGATCAGATGTTAGAGAAAAAAACTGTATGGGAAAATATCTTGTTATAACTGAGAAGTTATAAGCAATGAAGTTAATATAAATGTAGAAAGAAATGTATAGTCATTGCCCACTGAACAAAGGCATTGATTCTTAATCTCTAGAGGAATGAATATTGTTGATAAATATACTTAATTGAGAAGTAGCATCCAACTCACGGAATTGCTAAACAATTAAATGAAAATCAGCTAAAAGGATGCTAGTGTTGGTTCTGAAATCATTTCACCTCTTAATTTACACCAACTTTTTAGCATAAATGTACATGCAGGTGATATTACTTCTTTCCTTTTAGAAAAATATGCCATTTGAAGGACCCTTAAAGATTAATTGCTTAATTTTGTTGGTTTAACGTGCTCTCGGAGAGTGCCATGACCATTTTGTATATTACAGCCTGATAGACCAAAGTGTTTTGACAGCCCTTTACAATTTGAGTCACAGGGGGTTTAGAAATAGGCTGCTTTCCAAATCTTATCTTGAGAAATGATTTCTCTTTTGAAGACGTGATTTATAAATGGGAAATATCTTTCTTTCACTTATTGGCCACTATGCTTTGTCTGTGCCCCTCAATAATAGTGGGCAGTATATAAGAACGCAGTGTCCGTAATATGGTCCTGCCATGCTCCAGTGTCCAGCAGTGTGTGGCATGTACCATAAAAAGGCTGAGGCCCCCCTATCTTAGCCATGCTCAGGCTACTGCTTTGCAGAAACAAGTGGCTCTACTGCTCACGAGGCTCAAAATTCACAGATGCTTAGTCAACTCAGATTACAGGCTTCAGGCAGAGATTGCCTCCCTTCTTCCAACAATATTCTCTTCCATCTCTGATGATAGACTGGCTCACTTTACTCAGAGTTTTGTTTTCTCCTATAGTAGGCTGTTGATAAAGGCCACAAGTAGCTATGTACTATTTCTTCCAATAAGCCTGAGACATTTTTCTGTTACTGTAATTATAGCAAGCAATTGTATGACCAAATATTTTATCCTGGAATAATAAGGACCATCAGATTTGTAGACTACAGTATAAGCATTCTTTCTGTTTGCTGTTTGACAAAGTGGCATATATATTTTGCATTTTTAATCATATTACATATTTGTGGCAACTGGGAAATTATACGTTTCTGTTCCAAAACAGGTGTATTTTAATAGTACAAGTTAAAGAGACCTGAACTGACACTTGAACTTAGAAAAATGTTGATAGTTTTGGATCATTCAAGACATAAAACAATCATTGTCTGCTTTTTGCTGTGTAATAAATCCAGTATTTTGGTGTTGACAGGATGAAATTAATCTCTCTGAATCATAGTTTTGCTAATAAACTATACATGCCATGAAGAGAAGAATTACATCTGTTTTGTTCAACAGTACAATTTCAGCATTCAATACAGTGCCAAGGACATAGTAAGGCTTCAATAAATATCCATTCAGTTAGTTTCAACAGAGAGATACCATGATGTTGATATCATAAGAAAGATTAGCAGAGATAATTTTATTAGTTAAATTAGCTTTACCAATTCAAAACTAAACTCTTTTTAGTTTTATAGCATTACATGAATTGTTATGCTTTGTGATTTTCTTTATTAAATTGATAAATTTTAGGCTCATATCTTTACTCCTTTCTCCAGTTTTTATAAAATCTCTCTTGCAAAAGTCTTTTACATTCTCATTCTGAGTATGTAAGAACACCTAAAGCTCTTTTTTATTTTCAAGGAATTAGTCACTTAGTTTTACTTTTATATCAAAATAATACATAAAATGGTATATTAAAAACAAAAATAAAATGATACAGAAAAGCTTAGGATGAAAACAGAAAAGCTTATGCCGAAAAGCAACTGTCTCTGGCTTCATACTTCCCACTTCTGTTTTCAGTCCTTGGTAGCAATCTATTTTAGCTATTATTTTAGATCTTCTAGGAGTTACCTCCAAATCAAGGGGATTCATGAAGAGTTACTAAATAAGAAGCTGTCTTTCGCAAAATATTCTCATTTTTTTTCTTTCACTTTTCTAAGCACTTAGTACTTGGCACTTAATTGGCCCTCAGTAAATATTTACTAAACATATTGAAAACTCATGACCAATATATATATATATCAAGAGAAAAATGTTATATTCATCCCCAAAGTAACACTGATTCTCTTGAGACAGAAAATGTGTAGGAAGCCAGAGGACAAACGTATACAAACTCCCACTGGTGATGTGATTGCTCATTACTATCAGTCTCAGCACAATTTAATGGAATATAATCCCTCCCCTTCCACAAGAGTAATTATGTAATAGGATCCAAGGGTTTCCAGTGTTCTTTCATGAAATGCAGCTGAACCCAAAGACAGTAGCAGCCGGACAGTGAAGGTAGCCTAATGGCCGCACTGTTGAGCAGGTAGTAAACCTTTTCTCATTATTTTTAAAACTATGAAACAACGTTTTAAACAACAAAATCAAAAAGGCAGCACTCATCGCCCTGACATAGTGACACAGCTTTAAACAAAAAACATCAAAAACAAAAGTAATGCATTTTTTCATTGTGATTAAATTTGCCATCTTTCATGCTGGTTACCTAGCCAACATTTTCAGTGCATATTGTGGTTCATAGTTCTGAAACATGGTATTCTATGGGAAAAAAAAAAAAAAACAACAACAACCAGCTTTTACGCTTCTTAACTTCTAAATCTGTCATCTTGCAAGTTGTTCAGTGGTATCTGTTTACCCCCCAAAGTGTTAGTGACTCAGTTGTGTCTGACTCTTTGTGACCCCATGGATTGTAGCCCACCAAGCTCCTCTGTCCATGGAGTTCCCAGGCAAGAATACTGGAGTAGGTAGTGATTCTCTTTTCCAGGGGATCTTCCTGACCCATGGATAGAACCCAGGTCTCCTGCATTGCAGGCAGATTATTTATCATTTGAGCCACCAGGGAAGCCCCAAATCTAGTAATTAATTCTATTTTTTAAAGACTGGAGACAAAACATGTCCACATCCATATATTTACATGGACCTGAGATAGATAAAACACATAAAACATGTTTTTTACAGCCTTTTTCCCTTGAGTTGGAAATTTGTTAATCCTCAAATATAGCTTCCTGTGTAAACTGAAGCCTTAAAAATAGCTGTGAAAAGAAGAGAAGTGAAAGGGAAAGGAGAAAAGGAATGATATACCCATTTGAATGCAGAGTTCCAAAGAATAGCAAGGAGAGAGAAGAAAGCCTTCCTCAATGATTAATGCAAAGAAATAGAGGAAAATAACAGAATGAGAAAGACTAGAGATCTCTTCAAGAAAAGTAGAGATACTAAGGGAACATTAGATGCAAAGATGGGCACAATAAAGGACAGAAATGGTATGGATCTAACAGAAGCAGGAGAATACACAGAAGAACTATACAAAAAAAGATCTTCACAATCCAGATAATCACGATGGTGTGATCACTCACCTAGAGCGAGACATCCTACAATGTGAAGTCAAGTGGGCCTTAAGAAGCATCGCTACGAACAAAGCTAGTGGAGGTGATGGAATTCCAGCTGAGCTATTTCTAATCCTAAAAGATGATGTTAAGTGCTGCATTCAGTTCAGTTTAGTTCAGACACTCAGTCATGTCCAACTCTTTGCGACCCCATGAACTGCAGCACACCATGCCTCCCTGTCCATCACCAACTCCCAGAGTCCACCCAAACCCATGTCCATCAAGTCGGAGATGCCATCCAACCATCTCATCCTCTGTCATCTCCTTCTCCTCCTGCCCTCAATCTTTCCCAGCATCAGGGTCTTTTCAAATGAGTCAGCTCTTCGCATGAGGTGGCCAAAGTATAGGAGTTTCAGCTTCAACATCAGTCCTTCCAATGAACACACAGGATTGATCTCTTTTAGGATGGACTGGTTGGATCTCCTTGCAGTCCGAGGGACTCGCAAGAGTCTTCTCTAACACCACAGTTCAAAAGCATCAATTCTTCCATGCTCAGCTTTCTTTATAGTTCAACTCTCTCATCCATACATGACCACTGGAAAAACGATAGCCTTGACTAGATGGACATTTGTTGACAAAGTAATGT
The DNA here is from genome assembly GCA_006410875.1 of Neotragus pygmaeus. Classification (NCBI taxonomy): domain Eukaryota; kingdom Metazoa; phylum Chordata; class Mammalia; order Artiodactyla; family Bovidae; genus Neotragus; species Neotragus pygmaeus. The sequence goes on along the minus strand of SJYV01052547.1, from coordinate 326,483 downwards.
TTCTGCTTTTTAATAGGCTGTCTGGGTTGGTCATAACTTTTCTTCCAAGGAGTAAGCATCTTTTAATTTCATGGCTGCAATCACCATCTGCGTATGCCAGCAAATTTGGAAGACTCAGCAGTGGCCACAGGACTGGAAAAGGTCATTTTCCATTCCAATCCCAAAGAAGCGTAATGCCAAAGAATGTTCAAACTACCACATACATTAGCAAAGCAATACTCAAAATTCTCCAAACCAGGTTTCAACAGTATGTGAACTGTGAAATTCCAGATGTTCAAGCTGGTTTTAGAAAAGGTAGGGGAGCCAGAGATCAAATTGCCAACATCCGCTGGATGTTCAAAAAAACAAGAAAATTCAATAATAACATCATCTTCTGCTTTATTGACTATGCCAAAGCCTTTGTGTGGATAACAACAAACTGGAAAATTCTTCAATAGATGGCAATACCAGGCCACCTGACCTGCCTCCTGAGAAATCTGTGTGCAGGTCAAGAAGCAACAGTTAGTACTGAACATGGAACAACAGATTGGTTCCAAATTGGGAAAGGAATAAGTCAAAGCTGTATATCGTCCCCCTGCTTATTTAACTTATATGCAGAGTACATCATGAGAAATGCTGGACTGGATGAAGCACAAGCTGGAATCAAGATTGCTGGAAGAAATATCAATAATCTCAGATATGCAGATGACACCACCCTTATGGAAGAGAGTGAAGAAGAACTAAAGAGACTTTTGATGAAAGTGAAAGAAGAGTCAAAAAGTTGGCATAAAACTCAACAGTCAGAAAACTAAGATCATGGCATCTGGTCCCATCACTTCATAGCAGGTAGATGGTGAAACAGTGGAAACAGTGACAGACTTTACTTTTTTGGGCTCCAAAATCACTGCAGATGTTGACTGCAGTGATTTTAAACACTAGTGTTGACTGCACTGCATTAAAAGATGCTTGCTCCTTGGAAGAAAAGTTACAACCAACCTAGATAGCATATTAAAAAGGAGAGACATTACTCTGTCAACAAAGTTCTGTCTAGTCAAAGCTATGGTTTTTCCAGTAGTCATATATGGATGTGAGAGTTGGATTATAAAGAAAGCTGAGTGATGGAGAATTGATACTTTTGAACTGTGGTGTTGGAGAAGACTCTTGAGAGTCCCTTGGACTGCAAGGAGATCCAACCAGTCCATCCTAAAGGAGATCAGTCCTGAATATTCATTGGAAGGACTGATGGTGAAGCTGAAGCTCCAATACTTTGGCCACCTGATGTGAAGAGCTGACTCATTAGAAAAGACTCTGATGCTGAGAAAGATGGAAGGTGGGAAAAGAAGGGGACAACAGAGGATGAGATGGTTGGATGGCATCACTGACTCTATGGACATGAGTTTGAGTAAACTCCGGGAGTTGGTGATGGAGAGGGAAGCCAGGCGTCCTGCAGTCCACGGGGTCACAAAGAGTTGGACACAACTGAGCGACTGAACTGAACTGAACTGAACTGTGTGAACTGATCCCTCCTAAATGAGGCAGTCAGTTTTCCTCGGATGGCTATCCTCTTCTAGCATCCCTAGTTCTACTTTGTCTTGTAACTCATTTTGCTTTTTGTGCTCTACCCTCACTTGAATTTTCATTAATATTTAGCATTTAATAAAACTACGTGTTCAGAATGTTGTAAATGAAGAAATGTATTCAGAACATAAAGAAGCTTGATATATATTTGAGTAAATAAGCTAATAAGTGAATGGATGTAAATTCATCAAAAACGGCACATAGAACAAAACCTCTCAAGCAGAGAGCAGAAAGAGAGCATTATTTGTGGTCTCAGTGGGATTATTCTGAAGCATCTCAGAAAATGAGACCAATATCTTTTACCTCATTGCTTTCTAGGGCCATATTGGCAATCCTATTCTGCTATGTATAGAATATTTGAGATACAGTTATATCATATATTTGGAACCTAATTTATCATGTATTGTCATCACCAGAGTGCTGAGACTGAGTTTGACTCTCTAGCAGAGAATGGGGCTGGGGTTCTGTCTTGGTCATATGTTTCAAAGAACCATCACCCTCTGCTTTACTAGGCAGGCCCTGCACTGGAAAGAATGCCTACCAAGGCTCATGATGATGATACCTCAGAAGAAAAGTGTATTGGTCTGTTGGAGTAGGTTGCTGCTTTAACTTAACAAGTCATAATATTTATTTGATCGTGTAGAATTAGATGTACACACTTAATTGTGCAGATCTCAGTACTTAGAATACTGCATAAAGAAGGTAGGGTAAGCTTGCCAAGAAGCGATGTAGAATAGAATAAGCAGACTCAATATTATGGATACCATAGGGAAACAGATGGAATATAAGCACGAATGTTAGGAAATGAGCCTTGTGGTCCTTTCTTCTCAAGCACAGACTATATGATTTTGAGAAATTCACCTCACAAGCTGAACCTCAGAGTCATCACATATAAAATTAGAGTGGAACAGAGTATTCACTAAATAACCTTTATATATGAGTTATAACAGTATAAAGGAAGAGTTTAGATAATTCTTTGACTCTGTTTAATCTAGTATACAGGATTGGAGCTAGCTAGAAATAGTATTGAAGCAGCCAACAGAATGTTGATTGAAAACTATAGTTTCTATTATGGAGAAAGAAGATGGATTTGTCTTGAAGTAACTTTGGAGACGTGGCAAATTGGTCTTGATTAGGGACTTATTGCCTGTTACCCTTTTGAACTTCCACACTGGATGGTTACAAGTCTTCTCCATTTACACTGCCAAAGTTTTTAGTCCTCAAGTCAGCATTTTTGCCTCTGAGGGAAATGGAGGAGTCCTGGAATGGATCTTTCACTCTAGAGTCCTTACGTGGAGCTGACACTTGTTTCTGAATCTATCCACACCTAGGTTTGTTTGAGATGGTTCAGCTGTTTAAACTTTTTTACTTTGTAGTAGATTTTAAGGTGTTCATTTTATTTTTGTATTTTATGTGATGTGTATTTGTAACCTCCATGTGTCACTACATACATTTGAAAGTAGGACAGATATCATCAATATCTTGATAATATCTGTGTGCTTCTCCCATTTTCAATTGATGCTTTTTTAAAATTAATAATTATTCTGAATTATGTGATGGTCAGTGTTCCTTTTTAATTCAATAATGTTAGCATATCTGTATCTATAAACAATATATTCTTTATTTTACTTGATTGTGAGCTTTATAAAAGTGGTGCCACAAATCTAAACTTTTAAAATTTGCTTCAATCACTCATTATATTTCTGAAATTTACCCATTTTGTTTAATGTATTAATAGTCTGTTCATTTTCAATGCTGTATAACATACCACTCTGTGACTATTGTAGAATTTGTGCATTCATTTACTTCTTAACTTAAGACCCTTGCAATACGGTATTACTGTCACTAGACTTTGGATTGTTTTGTCTTTTTGTTCTATAAAACAATTACCAGTGAACATAATTGCATAGGATATGGTTGCATACACAACAACTGTATATGGTTGTGCAATAAGAAATAAACTTACTTTGATAGGGGAAGTATAAGACTGTCCAGGTCACAATAGACCATCTCACTCAGGCCTGCTTTTCTCATTTATTCTCTAGTCCTTAAAACCTCATGGCATTGAGGAGGGGGAGTGAGGGTGAGGGTTAAGAAAATGATGTATGGCAAAACCAATACAATATTGTAAAGTAATTAACCTCCAATTAAAATAAATAAATTTATATTAAAAAATAAAATAAATAAAATCTAAATGGCCTACTGTTAATGGGTTTTAAATTAGGTTTGCTTTTCTTGAGAGAACACACTCTGGAATGAAACTATAGTAATTTAAACAATAGCAGCACAAACATTATATGATCACAGCAGCTTGAAAGATGCAATTTTGGAAATAAAGAATTTAAACTTGAGTATTCCACAATGGACATGAAATCGACTGTCAACACAAATGTACTCCTGTCAACACAAATGTACTCTCTGGATGATCAGCTGCCAAGTGAACTCATTTCCTGATTCTGGCAACAGCGTCCTTCCGAAATACTTTGTGGCTTAACATTACGTTCTTAGAGAAAGATGGCAACCCACTCCAGTATTCTTGCCTGAGAAATCCCATGGACAGAGGAATCTGGTGGGCTGCAGTTTGAGTGATTAACTAACAACCACTTGGCATCATTACAAAGGAGAAGCAAATAGAAGCGAAGGAAAGTTCCACTCTGCCACATGAATTAGTTGATGCAAGGAAGGTACGATCCCACTTTACCTTCATTTGGAGGTTGTTTCAAATATTAAAACCAGAAGTCATTTAAATTCAACATAGTTGGGCCAGAGTTGCTGGCATATGCCTAGCAATTAACATATGAAATTTTTATTTAGTGTAAGGAAAAATATCTCCCTGATTTGGCTGAATCTCAGATACTAACAGTTTTATTTTTTGGTTCATTTATTTCCAGCTTTCATGTTGCATTTAAATATGTGAAAGTTTAGGATGTGGAAAAGCAGAAAAAAAAAAAAGCATGCTTTAGTAAACTCTCTAATCCTCTAGCTATATCTTCTAAAATGGAATTTAAAGTCACCATGTAATTATAAGTGGAGTCCAAGTCAGAGCAGGAAGTAGAAATGCAGCAAAGAGATGGTCCTCTTAGGCAAATTCTTCTGGAGCTTCTATAAGAAGCGCAGCTTCCATTGTTGGAGCACTTTGGTATCCTCTTTTATTCATGAGGGATATATCCCAGGGCCCCCCATGGATGCCTGAAACAGAAGTTGTTCAGACACTATACATACTATGTTTCTTTCTATGCACACATACCTGTGATGAAGTTTATGAATTAGGTACAGTAAGAAATTAACAACAACAGTAATAAAACAAAACCAATTACAACAATATGCTATAAAAAATGTTACATAAATGTGATCTCTCTTTTTTTCACCCAAAATATCTTATTGTACTCAAACTTTTTGTGATGATGTGAAATGATAAAATGCATACGTGGTGAGGTGAAGTGAGGGTATGACATATAGATTGTAACACAGAATCAGGCTACTACTGACCTTCTATATGTCACAAGAAGGATCATCTGCTTTGGGTGATCCTGGGTCATCAAGCCATGATAATGTGGATGGTTGGATGTCAGGAGAAGCTGATATTGATGGTTGGGGAGCAGGATGACATGAGATTTTATCATACTACTTGGAAATGCATGCAATTTAAAACTTATAAAACTATTTCTGGAATTTTCCATTTATTATTTTTGGACCATGGTTGGCCATGTGTAACTGAAACTTGTTCATCAGCAGATGAATGGATAAGAAAGCTGTGGTACATACACAATGGAGTATTATTCAGCCATTAAAAAGAATACATTTGAATCCATTTTAATGAGGTGGATGAAACTGGAGCCGATTGTAGAGTGAAGTAAGCCAGAAAGAAAAACACCAATACAGTATACTAACACATATATGGCCAGGAGGAGCAACCCGAGAAGCGGTGGCTGCGCAGGTGCAGGAGGGCCTAGAGGAGCTATCGCAAGTTGAAGGTCAGAAACGGTGGTGATAAGGAGATAACCATCGTCCAAGGTAAGGAGCAGTGGCTGTGCTTTGCTAGAGCAGCCGTGAAGAGATACCCCACGCCCAAGGTAAGAGAAACCCAAGTAAGATAGTAGGTGTTGCAAGAGGGCATCAGAGGGCAGACACACAGAAATCATACTCACAGAAAAGTAGTCAATCTAATCACACTAGGACCACAGCTTTGTCTAAATCAATGAAACCAAGCCATGCCTGCAGGGCAACCCAAGATGGGTGGGTCATGGTTGAGAGGTCTGACAGAATGTGGTCCACTGGAGAAGGAACCATTTCAGTATTCTTGCCTTGAGAACCCCATGAGCAGGTAAAAGTTAAAATGAAGAGGTATTGAAAAGGTAAAATGATAGGATGCCAAAAGAGGAACTCCCCAGGTCATTAGGTGCCAAATATGCTACTGGAGAACAGTGGAGAAATAACTCCAGAAAGAATGAAAGGATGAAGCGAAAGCAAAAACAATACCCAGCTGTGGAAGTGATTGGTGATAGAAGCAAGGTCTGATGCTGTAAAGAACAATATTGCATAGGAACCTGGAATGTCAGGTCCATGAATCAAGGCAAATTGGAAGTGGTCAAACAAGAGATGGCAAGAGTGAACGTTGACATCTAGGAACCAGTGAACTAAAATGGACTGGAATGGGTGAATTTAACTCAGATGACCATTTTATCTACTACTGTGGGCAGGAATCCCTCAGAAGAAATGGAGTAGCCATCATGGTGAACAAAAGAGTCTGAAATGCAGTACTTGGATGCAATCTCATAAACGACAGAATGATCTCTGTTCATCTCCAAGGCTGACAATTCAATATCACAGTTATCCAAGTCTATGCCCCAACCAGTAACGCTGAAGAAGCTGAAGTTGAACGGTTTTATGAAAACCTACAAGACCTTTTAGAACTAACACCCCCAAAAATTGTCCTATTCATTATAGGGGACTGGAATGCCAAAGTAGGAAGTGAAGAAATACCTGGAGTAACAGGCAAATTTGGCCTTGGAATGCGGAAAGAAGCAGGGCAAAGACTAATAGAATTTTGTGAAGAAAATGTACTGGTCATAGCAAACATCCTCTTCCAACAACACAAGA